>JAHWFO010037836.1:149431-168772 GCA_023313115.1 Rhysida immarginata
CCCCCTTCCTACAAACAAAAGAAATAATCTTTGGTTATTTCCAAACACTTTAAACCTGTTTGAAGTAAAATTTTATTGTTGTTTATGTGTAAATCAGATAAAATTTGAAAAGTCTCATGGACTTATTAATTTAATTTCAGGTTTTTGCTGAGGTGCTAACAATTACGATTTTTGAAATTTGAAAATTTAACTATCTAAAAAATTCTTGCAAACATTCTAAGAAGGAGCTTTAATCGTGACGCAGAAGTACAATTATTAATGTATCATGAGCAGTTGAGCCTCGACAACGCGATCATCCCATGCACGTGCTCATGTCAACAATGCTTAAAAGATAAAGTAACAATTTATTCAAATTAATAATGAAAAAATTTGAATTAGTGGCGCAATTGGTTAGCGCGTTGGCGGTCCGAGCCAAAGGTTCCTGGTTCGATCCCGGGCTGCGGATATTTTCTTTCCTATTTTTCATTATTAATTCGAACAGCTGAGGTAGGCGTTCCATTACAAACCCTCACAGAACAACTAATGATTATTCTTTAACAATTTATTCATTGTTGACTCCTCACTACGAATCGATTGTTAGATAACATGCCATAATCTTGGTATTCTTTAAGGTCTCTCTTAGAGCACATGCTGTCGACTTGAAGGTGTCTACGAAAAAGCCTGATAAGTTGATATAGCCGAAATGAGACCTTGATGATATTGTCAAAAATTGAATTTGAAAAAGTTGATCCATTTTAAAGTTATCAAGCAAGAAATGGAGGGATAAACATATACCCTAAATGTACATTCTTATAAGTAGCTTTTAGCTTAAGCCCCTAATATGGAAGCATTATTATCCTGTCCATTGTTAGGATTGGCGGTTGCAAACAATTTGAAAACAGTCTTTGTTTTGATTGTTATGTATAATTTTTTTATTGATATAATTATCCACAGATAGCAAAGGCATGTTTTTGTTTTTTTTTAAAAATGTAACGTCTCTTCGTCGATAACATTGTTTTGGCATTTGAGAAGCCATGTAATGGAACGTAAAATCGTACAAGTTTATCACTATAGTACACTGCTCAAAACAATTAAAGGAACACTTGTAGAATCCCCTACAGAGGGTGTAAATAATACTTTTTAGCAATTTCATCTTCTGCAACATGAAACCTATCTCCCTCATAGGAAATGGTTGAAGCCAACACATTTTGCTGCCAGATGTTCTGAGAAATTTGCATAGCAATATAACCCCCCGGAAAACAAAGTGGTTACATGCCAGTACACTCTTTGCTTGGAGATAACGGTCGAACATTAGAAGGTGCAGGCATTCCTGGAACGTTGTTGTTAGTGCTCTGACATGCCACGAAGGCATCTTGAAGCAGTAGAAGCTGCGAGAGCCGTAACATTGCTCCAAACGGGTCAATCATTTCGGACTGTGGCAAATGCCCTCAATGTGTTCTCTTCCGTCATTTTCCGACTGTGGACACAATTCCAGGCGACTGGCCAGTACACACGAAGAGCTGGGCAAGGTCGCTGACGCTCAACAACCGCCAATAAAGATCTTTATGTGCGGACTTGTGCCCTGTGCCGAAGAACCTCAACGGCCAGAGACCTGAGAAATGACTTGCAGATGTCAACTGGGGTAGCTGCTTCAGATCAAACAATCCGGAACAGATTACGTGAAGTTGGCTTGAGAGCCAGACAACCAAATCGAGTGCCTACGCTAACCTGCCAGCACATACAGGCGCGACTAGAGTTTGCACATCAACATGCCACCTGGCAGCTTCGCCACTGGCGTTCTGTTCTCTTCAGACGAGTCAAGATTCCGCCTGACCTGCTGTGATGGCCGTCTATGTGTCTGGAGATGACGTGGTGAGCGAACCACCGACGCAACAGTTTGTGAGACTGACCGAATGGGATGTTGTTCCATTTTGGTTTGGGCTGGCATCTCAATAGACCATCGAACGGATCTTGTGGTCGTCCGAGGGCGAATGACCGCTGACGTTTACATTCGTGACATTCTGGAAGAACATGTGATTGTTGCTGCACATGGCATGGGGCCTGGATTCATTCTGATGCAGGATAAGGCTCGTCCACACACTGCAGCTGTCACTCAAGACTTCCTACGGATGCATGGCATTCAAACCATGAGGTGGCCTGCAATGAGTCCAGACCTAAATCCCCTTGAACATCTTTGGGACATGCTTGACAGGTGAATTTGACACCGTCCTTCAGCTCCAGAAACACTGCAACAGCTCATCCAGGCACTTACTGAGGGATGGGACCGGCTTCCCAAGATCACATCTGTCGACTGATATGGAGCATGCCTCGAAGGGCATTTCACTTTGTTTTAGGCAGGGGTCCTGCAGTTTCCTGTTTTTTTCTTTGTTTCTTTACCAGTTATTTCAATAATGCATTCTATTGTTAAATAAACTGTCTTTTAATGATCACATAGAGCGATTTTGTCCATATTATTCGTAGTTGCTTCTGCACGCTGCTTAATAGAAGTGTTCCTTTAAAAGTTTTGAGCAGTGTATAATTAACCAGATGAAACAGATACTTAATCTACAGGTTATCCCATAAGTTTCCATACATAGGAAAAATAAGCATTTTTTTTTTTTATGAAACCATATTGTTTTATATAATATGCTCTACATGACTAACATTGTTTTGAAAACTCATTTCGATGCATGTCCTCCACTGCTGAAGTCACGAACTTATTTGACACCCTGTATATGAATAAAAGCCAATGTGTGTATATTCTCTATAGTCACTACAATCACGAACCGATGAGCATCAAATACAGGAGCAGTAAGCTGTCTGTGGTCTCTGATGACCTTCTGCACTTGTTTCTTAGCCTAAGAAAAATTTTGCTGGACAACGTTTCAACGATGATGAAGAAATCAAGCACGAGGTTGAAATGTGGTTCCAGCAGCAGGTGCCAGGATTTCATGACTGTGGGATACAGAAGCTAGTACTTAGACTTAACAAGTGTTTGAACTGTGACGAAGTCAGTTAATTATTCTAAGGTTACGGTAACCTTCCTTGCAAAAGGGTTATACGACACATTCGTGCGATTACTGTGTCAAAACTCTCAATAGAATTTGTGTGTAAAACTTTAAGTCGAAGGATGATTCCCGAACCGAAATCCACACCATGCGAAGATTAGGCCTAACTATGCAGACTAAAGAAGTTTCATTTTTCTTCAACAAATATATAAGAATATTGAACTATTAATACTATTATCTTATTATGTGTAAATGTATGTGTATTCCATGCTCTCATCTGTTTTGGAAGCAATTTATTTTTGATTTTATTTGTTCTTGATTATAATGATCGCTAACTTATCGATGTGCCTAGCCACTAGGCCCTCCTGGGATATCTTGGCATCGGGAGGAGTTTTTGAGTTTTTCCTTAAGCTTGGACTTGTCCTCATGTTGGATAGATTCTAAATTTGTAATGATAATAAATCATATTTGTTTTTCCCCCTCTCGTTTTGTGTATAAAGATTTAAATTTCGTTTGCTGTTCGGAAATTTCGGACATATTAACTGTTTCACGTTTTAGTAGTTCCCTCTCTTTAAAATCTAACTTCCGGTCCCGCTATGTTTTTAGTTGAGCATGTAGTTCAAAACTGGTAACGGCGTTAAGCCATAATAGTATGAAGAATAAATAGAATGGACTAAAACTTGTGTGTGTTAATAGAAGAAGTTGCATTTCTTCGTAGACACGAATATCTAACAGGTTATTGGCCCAGCGTACGAATGAACTGTTTTTTCGGTGCGTATCGTCATTCTAGTTATCCTGAATCGTGACATCGTTGTTCTTCCCACCACCCAAGTATGATTGCAACAGAAACGAAGTTCAGCATCCAGAAACTGGATAATACGAATTATCAAACTTGGAAATTTAAGATGAAGATGCTGTTCTATAAAGAAGACCAATGGGATGTAGTCACAAAAGGGAAACCAGAGACAAATGCTCCGCCAGACTGTGACAAAAAGGAACACTGCGCCATCGCTAACATCGGTCTCCACGTAGGCGATGATCAGCATGTTCACATTCAGAAATGTATCACTGCAAAAGGAATGTGGGATGAACTACAGAAAGTACACGAAAGATCGAATCTCACAAGTAAGCTGTTCTTATATCGAAAGTTATATAAATTCCGATATACACCTGGGCAATCAATGCTAGGCCACATAAGCGCCATGTTGGAAACCGTTCAACAACTTCGAGGTATAGAAGAAGAAGAACTGAAAGACCTCAACATCGCCGCCTTAATGTTATGTACCTTGCCAGAATCATACTACCCCTTAATTACAGCCCTAGAAACAAGACCAGAATCGGACTTAACGCTCGAATATGTAAAAGGCAAATTACTCGATGAGTATAATAAAAGAAAAGAATACTGCGAAGAAAAAGCTCCAGAATCAGTTCTAACGATTAACTCACGAAAAGAAAAAGACCAGAATAAACAAGGAAATAGAAATTGTTTTTTCTGTGTTCAACCAGGACACATTAAGAAAGACGCCGAAAATGGAAAGCATCAAAAGCTAATTACGAAAATAAAACAAGAAGTGCTACTGAAGCAGAAAAGGCTGAGTTAGCTGCCGACTCTGAACCAATCCTTTGTTTTAAAGCAAGTCTACTACTCAAAGTAAAGACTGGTATATTGATTCCGGTGCAAGCAGCCACTTGACAAATGACAAATCCTTCTTCATTGAGTTGAATATAGATAAGCAACAAAAGGTATATTTGGCAGATAATACCTATGTTGAATCTGAAGGCATTTTTGATGGCTATATAATTCATACTTCAGAAGGCCACCAACGTAAAATATTAGTGAAAGATGTGCTCTACGTGACTAATCTGGGGAATAATCTTTTATCAGTAAGGAAGCTCACCACCAAAGGACTGTCTGTAATCTTCAAAGGAGAAAACTGTTTTATACAATATGAAGGAAAAGTCATAGCAAAGGCAACTGCTGATGAACAGCTCTTTAGGCTCATATGTGGTGAATGAGCAAATACAGCAAATGAACAAAGACATAAGGACTGTATACACCTTTGGCACAGAAGACTGGGACACAGAAGCCCTGACGCCTGAAGAAAACTATATACTGAAAAACTAGCTCAAGGTATTAAGTTAACAAACTGCAATGCGTTGATCACATGCGAATGTTGCATCAAGGGCAAATTGTCAAGAAAGTCATTCCCGAAATCATCACAAAACCGTCGAACCAGTCCAGGAGAGCTGATACATAGTGACCTATGTGGACCCATGAGAACTCAAACGCCTGCTGGAAATGTTTACTTTCTCACATTAATTGACGATTATAACAGGTACACGACAGTATATCTATTCAAGAGAAAGAATGAAGTTGACAGCAAAATAAAGGAGTACATTGCTCTCGTAAAGAACAAGTTCAACAGAAAACCTCGTATATTGGGAACTGACGGTGGAGGTGAATACATAGGACAAGATCTAAGAAACTATCTAAAAAGGAAGGGGATAAAACACCAGACAACTAAACCATACTCACCAGAACAAAATGGTACTGCAGAGAGAAAAAATAGATCCCTTATGGAGATGCAAGATGTATGCTATTGGACGCTAACATGAGCAACACTTACTGGGGAGAGGCAGTAATGACAGCCAATTACTTACAAAACAGGCTATACACTAAAGCATGTGAAAAACCCCATTCGAACTATGGAATAAAAGACTTCCCGACCTAAGACATATCAAAGTTTTTGGAAGCAAGGCATTTACCCTAATCCCTAAAGAAAAAAGGAACAAATTAAATTGCAAGGATGAAGAAGGGATACTCGTCAGATACAGCGAGCAAGTAAGGCATACAGGATTTTGATACCCAAGACTAACAAGATAATAATTAGCAGAGATGTAGATTTCATCAAACAGCAACCTAAAATAACTAGTGAAAATGATAACAAAACAACAACCAATGAAAGTCCACTGATCGAACATACATCAGGTAACGGAGATGCAGAAAAGGTAATCACTGAAGTCCAAATACAGGAACAAGAGTTAAGACGCTCGTCGAGAACAACAAAAGGTATTCCACCAAGAAGACTGTCATATAAAGCGACTATAGAGCCAATACCTGAACCCCAATCATGGAATGATCTTTCGCAAATGGATAACAATATACAACAGAAATGGATGAAAGCTGCAGAAGAAGAAATGGAATCCCTCTACCGCAACAAAACATGGGAATTAGTGCCTCTGCCACCTGGACAAAAGGCCATAGGAAACAAATGGGTGTTCAAGCTAAAATACGACAGTGATGGCCAAATAAATCGTTTCAAGGCTCGCCTTGTCACCAAGGGTTTCCTTCAGAAGCAAGGAGTTAATTATGAGGAGACATTTGCACCCGTCGCAAGACAAACCACCATGCGTGTACTGTTGACCATAGCAGCGAAGAGGAAAGTGGTTGTGAGACATCTAGATGTGAAAAGAGCCTTCTTCCATGGAAACATAAAAGAAGACATTTACATGACACAACCAGAAGGATTCATCAAAAAAAACGAAAAGGACCTTGTGTGCAAACTCAATAAAAATATTTATGGGCTGAAACAGTCAGCCTATGAATGGAACACAAGAGTAAATATAGAATTACTTTCAATGGGCTTTTTTAGGAGTAAAGCCGACTCCTGCTTATATCATAAGATAGAGAAAGGAACTTATACTTATATGCTCCTCTATGTTGATGATTTCTTAGTATGCAGTGATGACATGAGCATTGTTTATGCTATAACTGAACATCTCAACAACAACTTTAAAACGACAGACTTAGGAGATGTCACGTACTATTTAGGAATCCAGATCGATAAAAAAGATGATGGTAGCTACAAGTTACATCAGCAGAATAAAATAAAAGAATTATTAAATAAATTTGGAATGGAAGACGCTAAACCTGCCAACACACCAATGTGTATAGACTATCATCATTATCTGGGAGATCACGATTTATTACCTAGCAATGGAAAGTATAGAGAAGCTATTGGAGCACTGATATATATATATCGACCTCAACACAACCAGATATTGCTGCTGCAGTAGGGATTTTAAGTCGGAGAATAGAAAAAACCGCTTCAACGAGACTGGAATGCACTGAAAAGGATATTTAGATACCTTAACGTTTCGAAACCGCAATATGACATTTCTGGCTTCTGTATCGGAATTAGTATGGAATGCACGCAGCTCGAAATTTAAAACTCAATAACGTTAAAACTTTTGGCACTTTATCGCCAATTTTTTTTATATATAATATAAAAACCTGCCTTTAAATTATCTGTTTAATATATAAGCATATGCAAACATTAGAAATGTAATAAAATAATATTTATAACATGCTGCTCTCATAATGAAGAGCGTTGCAACTCGATAAAACAGTGATGTATATCTGATCTTATAAATAATTTTCTTTTGCAGCTACATATCCCAAACTGCTTGTATATTTCAACCTCTACATTTATTTTCTAGCAATAGCCAGAATATTTATCAGAGTGTAATAAAAAAAAATGACCTTTAGACTTACTCAGAGCACTGGAGCATAAAAGGAGAAAATTTTCATATTTCGCACGCACTAACACCTCCATTACACAATATCGCAGTCCAGAACGGGAAAAAAACAATTCAAAACACAACAGAAGATACTCCTGCTTTCGATGTCTTAATCATTTATAAATGGAATTCGGAAATATTATAGTATTTCAATAAAAAACCGAGCCCTTGTAATCGCCCTCCCCCCGTCGCTACGTCATTTTTGGCTGCGCCATTGCATTGCGTCATAAACCTCGCTAAGAGAACAAAGGAAACTTGAACTTAGCGCCATTGCTTGTAATAGGGGGAACTAGTCACGTGGGTAACGAACGCGGTAGCTGTTTGATGCTATCAAATGACGTGTTTACGTTAGCGAGCTCAAATTACAATTTGACATAAATTCAAATGAAAATTCATAGAAGAATAACTTACAAACGTATTTTAAAAATTTCTTCACCCTTCTATCATGAATAAGCCCACCTAAAATGTGACTATTTTCATTTTTTGTGAACTTTCATGTATAAATTCTGAAAAAAATTTTGAAAATGCGTATTTCATTTCTGTGACATTATTTACCGATTTCTATTATTTTTTCAAAATAAGTGAAATATATTATATGAAAATGAATAAATGCTATAAACCAACAAACATCTCCGATTTATTACAAAAATTTTTGGTCCAAAAAGATCATTTATTAATTTACAAAAAAAAGTTTCCCGAGTGATTACAGAAATCACTTTTTCCTTCAAAAAATGGCGTGGCATAAGACAGTTAAAGCCACTATGAGTGGAAGGCTCCATCTCAGCAATCATAAGGTTACCATTCTTGAAGGGTATGTGGACTCGGACTGGGCAGGAGACCTTAAGGATCGTAAATCAACAAGTGGATATGTGACGTGGTCACTTGTATAGTAATTTTCTTTGTAATAGTTATGGCTTGAGTTTCATATTGTTAGGCTTGAGTCTTTGGTTGTAAGCTTTTAGATATTGGCTTATCTCTAACGACTGAAGCCAATATCTTCTGTTAAGGGGTAAAGAGTGTGACGTCACTTTTTAGTCTGTTCTATTTATCATTTTTGTAAAGGGTTACAGTAGTCCTCCCTTAGAAAAGGACTACATGACACTTTCTGGTGTCAGTTTGTAGTAGAATTCAACTGATTTCTGATGTTGTAGCTTGCCCGTTTTATCAGTTCTGTTTTGCCTTTGTTGGGACAGAAACCTCGTTGTCAGACAAAAGCTCCATTTTGTAGTCGAACAGAAACTCTTTTGTCGGACATTATTTCCTGTTAATTGTCCAGCCCGAAATTGTGTTGGATTTTATTACTGTAAAATCTTTATTGTGTTGAATTTGTCAGAGATTATGAATGTAAGAATTATAATGATTATATGTATGTCAAGTTACGTAGAAGTTTTAGTTTACTTGTAATTTTAAAAAAATCCTTTTGGTAAGAACATCGCCCACGCTTCGAATCTAGCGTTCTGGCGATGACGTCACTTTCTATCAGAGCCTAGAAGTGACTTGCGTGAAACCCGGAAGTGGAGTGAGAGCTTCACCCACGCCACCACTAGAGGACATCCCGACGCTTGCCTTGGATATAAAAGGAGGCCAGAAGAAGCAAGCAGGATTCATTCAAGATCCAGAGTCGAAACGGATAGGAGAGAAAGGACAGCTGTCGAGATGGAAGCCACTGACGATGACGAGGAAGAAGCAGATGCCTGGGGGCTTGGAACAGGTGTTTTAGTCAGTTTTGAGTCTTGTTACGATGTAGATTTAGACACTGGGTAGGCCTAACCCTCTCTCTTTATGGAAAGATACCACGTGGTAAACTTTTGTATTATCTTGCACTGATCAGTTTCCTTAAGATTAGTGGTATACCTTATTTGTAATATTATTGAGTTTAGATTATTAGATTCCTTATGTAATCCTTAAGTGAAATTTGTATTACTTCTTTAAATTCGGATTATGGATTTAATTGTAGCGGGAATGCATAAAATGGAGATTTATGCTGTTATTAACGGGAACTTTAGATTGTGTTCTTTGTTTATGGAAGGGTTAAAAGGGTTTAGTTTTATTTAGACAGCTATGGATTGAATTTAATATTGTAGATTGTAAAAATGTTAACTTTGGATTGTGGGATTTTACATTATTGTATTCTACAGGGGAACTGATTAAAGTTTCTAGTTTATTAGTATGGCGGAATTAGTGATTTAACTGGGTTTTTAATGTTATGATTGAAAAGTAGATTTAAGTATAAGCTATTTATATGATTGTTGATCATGGATTTTGTATTAGCCTAGGAACGCTATTTTATTTATTGAATAATGGTGTTGTTAAAAATGATTAGAATGTTAATGAACTTTGGAAGTTAGTTTGCCAATGATTGGATTGTTTTGTAAGGCATTTGGTGTGACGGTAATGCTAGCATAGTGGGCATCTAAACAGTTGATTTACTTTGGGAAAGGTTTGGCTTTCTTTTGAGTGTGCATACTTGGTACTTGGTTTGTGTGGGGCTTGGGTGTTTTGGTTCTTAGGCAATGGATGTGTTGACCCGCTGTTGGAAGGCTAGTCCCGTTTGTTCGGACTGGTATTCGGGTTTTATTGGTAGCCCGCCAGTGTTGGATCTGGTAGTTGGCTTTGCTTTTCCCACTGCAGAGGCCGCCCCCTTGCGTTTATGCATTTACACGACGGGAGGTTTTCGTGTGGTGTGACCAGTATGCACGTTTGGGTAGTTTGGGCCCTTGTTAAGGTTTGACATTACCTGTTTGTATGACTAATTGGGAGTACTTTGGTGTAGACTTATGCTAATTATTACATGATCATTAAGTTGTCACTACTTTGATATTACTGTATGATGCAGTAGATTATTATACCCTGCTTATTTGTATTGTGATTATTTTGTTTATTTGTATTTTTTTTGTCTTTTATTGTATAAACCTCTTTTTCGCATATCAATTTATCCCACCCTTTTACTTAATCTCAGTCTGCATCCTTCTTAGGAAGGACAGCTGATAAGTGATGTCTGACGTAAAAATCACATCACCACAGATATGTGTTCATGTTTCATGAAGTCTTATTTCTTGAAACAGTCGAAAGCAAAGCTGTGTTGCCAAGTCATCCACCAAAGCAGAATTTATTTCTGCTGCTGCTGCAAGCCAAGAAGCAATGTGGTTGAAGCAACTCTTCTCAGACTGCAAGATAAGTATTGATTTTCCCATTATACTTTTTGAAGATAATCAGGGATGTATCAAATTGACAAAAACTGAAAGAATAAACCAGCGCACCAAACACATTGATATTAGATACCACCTGCTGCGAGACCTACATGAGTTGATAACAGGGAGTTATTGAACTTCAATATTACCCCTCCTCACAAATAATTGGGCAAAGTTGACTTTTAGTAACTGCGAGCATTGCGTGCACTGCAGTGAAGCATCTCTCAGAGATACCCAAATGAACAACTCATTCGTAGCAACTGTTTCGTATGCGCACTGTAGGATGCATCACTCAAAGACGCCACTGTTGACCCATAATTTCGCAGCATTTTACTCTCAAGTTACAAATTACTATTAGAAATTAATAAAGTTTATTTATAATTCGTAAATATTTAACAATAATCAATTAATGTTATTGAAACGCTTAATATAAGAATTTACAAAATTGTTACTAATTAATAATTGATTTTATTAATAAAAATATTATTAAATTGCAAGAAATCAATGATTTTATTTGAGTAAAGTGACGGTCCTTTAAAATCACACAAAAGAATTCCGTGTTTCCATGTTTGTAAGATTACTAACAATTAAAACGCTCTTTACTCATTTCTTAATCGTATAATTTCATACATTTAATACCAAATAAGTAAATAATCTAAATATGTAAACACGTTTTATTCCCATAAACGGCCGTCATTATACGCAAATGAATACTAAAAAAGAAACAACCATCTGGTAAAAATAATAATAATAATAATAATAATAATAATAATAATAATAATAAAGCTACAGAAAACATATTATCAAAGAATCGACTGACGGGTCTTGCAGGAAATGCCATATCGCAGAGGAAACCATCCAACACGTCATATCCAGTTGCAAAATACTCACGCAGACAGATTATTTGCACAGACATAACCAGGTAGCCAACATCATACATCAACATCTAGCTAAGATACACAAGCTAAGGGACATTCACACTCCTTACTATAAATATATCCCCGACACTGTCTTAGAGAACACCACACATAAACCATATTTTGACAGAGCTATAATCACTGACAAAACTATCCCTCATAACAGACCAGACATTACACTAGTAGATAAGCAAAACAAAGTGACTTACATAATTGATATCTCCATCCCCAATACACACAATTTACAAAAGACATACACTGACAAAATCACTAAATATACGGATCTTGCACACGAAATAAAACGCCTTTGGGGAGTTAACAGAGTACACATTGTTCCTATCGTTCTTTCTGCCACTGGGGTTATTCCACACTCGCTACACAAAAGCCTGTCAACACTAAATTTAAACCCACACTTATACAAAACCTTACAGAATGCCACAATTCTAAACACATGTCACATAGTAAGGAAATTCCTACACTCAAACATCAATACTCCCACGAGTGGATAACTTTCCCTCCCTCGCATTTGAGTCCCTTGGGCTTTGGCCCTCTTTTGGGTCCGCCTCTGGGATTGGCTTCCGGACTTGATCCGAGTTTGGTTTCCCCAAACAATGATAATAATAATAATAGGTTACAACAACAGGGAATAACCCACCAAATAAACTGGAAGGCCAAGCCGCTATGTTGCCCTCCAACAGGCCAAAGGCCCAAAATGGGGTTATTTAAGATACAAGTAAAAGAGAAGTAACGTAATTTAAAAAAAAAAAAAAGGACAATAAAAAAACCCAGAAAAACACAATTTTATTTATACAGATTAACAGAAATATAATAATTATTACAAAGATAAAAATTCAATAATAATGATAATTCAATTCAGTTCATGTACTGTGTTCACACAGCTAATTCAAGCCAACACGGAACTACAATATCGAGCAAATAGAATGAGGGTTACAAGACAAACAATAAATACAACCATAATCACAAAGGCAGGATAGTAACGTGACGAGGAAAATTAATTAAATAAATCAATGACATCAGAATTCTCATTGTATAGTTTTTGAATTCTGAACATTGTATCCCGACGAAATTCTTCAACACGGGCTTCCTCGTAGTATGAGACGGTACTCGGATGAAAATGGACTTGAGAAGGTTCGGAGCATCCATCTTCCCTACTAAAACATTCTTAAGAAAGGCAAAATCAATCTTCGTTCTAATGTCTGAGAATGCACACAGATCTGAAGTTACATCAAAATTCGGGAATTTCCGCTTCAGAAACCGGAGAAAAACATTTTCCACCCTATCCAGTTTACAAGACTGCATATTTGAACCCCCATTCTATAAAATAGAACAGTAGGACAAAATGGGTAAAACTAGACTCCGATAGAGCCGAACAGATGTAGAAGGGCACCCAAAAAATCGGCTCCATTGCGCACAATGGTACCAAGAGCTCTGTAAGCCTTCAGACGAACAGTCAACATGGGAATTATAGGAATGCTGTCAAAGATTACGCCAAGATCACGGACACAGAGCTTGGCAACTTGCACATTTCCACAAACAGACTAGGAGAACTCGATAAAATTGGTCTTTTTTGTCACATTTGGTTGCATTAATTGCAAGATCATTCTGCTCACACCAATGAAATATACTAGAAATTTCCTTCTGAAGCAGGTGAGCATTAAGACAATTATAATGTTACCAAAAAGTTTCACATCATCTGCGTACATCAATATATGGGAGTTTCTAATCACCTCAGGGAGGTCAGCAGTGAAGATAACAAATAATAAAGGCCCTAGGAAGAAACCTGTGGAACACCACAGTGAGGCCTATAGGGGAATGATGAATGATGTCGTATAGATACAACAAACTGTCGATCCAACAGAAAAGAGCGCATTATCCGAAGGAGTCCATCAACAATCCCATATGCACGCAATTTTTTAATTAGTAACTCCTGATTGACAGATTCGAATGCCTTTTGCAAATCAAAGTAGACCACGTCAAGTTGCTGGCAGTGGTCAAGAGCATCATGAGCATGAGTGGTGAGAGATACAAGATTGCTCACAACGGAACGTTGGGGAATGAAACCATGTTAACACGCAGGAACATGAGGAAGGACATGTTGTAGAAGATATTTATGAATGATATTGTCAAAGACTTTGGCAGTGGGTGTAAGGATAGAGATCGGCCTTTAGCTAGCAATGTCAGACCGTTTGCAGAACCACCCTTAAAGGCAGGAACCACAACCACATTCTTTCTTATTTTAGAATAGTTGCCAGCTTTTAGACACAAATTAAAGAAGCGCCTAAGAAGAATAATTATGACAATTCGAAGCCTTTGAGAATAAAGGAAGGAACCTCTGTCGGAGAATTGCAAGGCTTGGCCCGTAATCTATTAATGCCGTAGGCAACATCTCTATCAGTGAACTCCGTTAAGATGAGGTTATCAATAGGGGGACAATAGGTAGACAGTTCTCCGACAATGTGTTGAAAGAAGTAGAGACAGTTTCACTGAAATGCTGGGCAAAACAGTTACTAATATCCAATCCATCAGTAATGGTAAGACCAGCAGAGGTAGTGATAGTAGTTATGGCATGTCGAACCTTTCTTTTGGAGTAGCAGTAAATCTGGTTATTTTTCTTATTACGGGAGTTATTCGTACATTCGCTACATGGTCTTACGCCGCAAATATAAAAATAATTCTGAAAATGGATAGGTCATAGCGTAGCTCACCGTATATGTAAACAGTAACAAAGACCCCAAGTATCAAATTTATTAAAGAAAAGCTGAAGGATTATTTAAACACGATGCCTCAGATGTTAAAATGTTACAATGCAGATGTTAAATGCGTTTAAATAAATAATAAATGAAAATAGGAAAGAAAAAGAAAATTCCAGTCTGACTGTGAGATCGCGACGCTCTGAGCAATTAAATCATTGTTGACTGTAAAGCAGGTAGGCTCGTGGCTTAATTTTTCATTTATCATTTAATGTCATATTCACCCGGATGCACGGCAATAATGAAAATATGTAGTATAAATTTAATGGTCAACGCCATCACCAAATAATTAATTCGGTAAATTAATATTAGAAAATAAGTTTTAAAAAAGACTCCCCCTCTCCAAATACGAAAATAAAAACTCTAGTAAGTTCTGAAAAAAACACAGATATTTTTCAAATAATTCGATAAAATAATGTATTAATTATAGAAAAATCAGATAAAAATTAAGTTTATTTCTAGGATATGTCCTCATTTGTGCTATTACTCTAGGAGTTTTGACCAGTGGGGTTTTTGCAGGATCCTACTTCAAACAAATCACAATCAAACAGATCGCAACCTAGTATTACCTAAGATATACAGATCGCGACAGTGTATATACAGAATTCATTTATGTGATACAAGACCCACTCAACTTATTTTTTTGCAATTTATTAATTTTTTTAATAAATCAAATGTTTAAATCAGTTATTAATTAGTAATAATTTTGTAAATTCTTATACTAAGTGTTTCAATAAAATTAACTGATTATTGTTAAATAATTACGAATTAAAATAAATTTTATTAATTTCTAATAATAATTAATAACTTCAGAGTAAAATGCTGCGAAATTATGGGTCAACAGTGGCGCCTTTAGGTGATGCTTCACTGCAGGGCGGATATGGTTTAGTTGCTATGAATGAGTTGTTCATTTGGGTTTCTCTGAGGGATGCTTCTCTGCAGTGCACGCACTGCTCGCAGTTCCTAAAGGTCAACTTTGCCAATAATTGCTGATGCTTTTGCCAAGTCTCTTCCAGCAGAGAAGCTCTTGCAGTTGATCAGAAAAATGAACATTACTGAAGTATTAGAATGATTTATTAAGAGGGGGTGGAGTGTTGGATAGATTCTAAATTTGTAATGATAATAAATCATATTTGTTTCCCCCCTGTCATTTTGTGTATAAAGATAAATTTCGTTTGCTGGACATGTTAACTGTTTCACGTTTTAGTAGTTCTCTCTCTTTAACATCTAACTTCCGGTCACGCCATGTTTTTAGTTGAGCATGTAGTTCAAAACTTGTATGGTGTTAGGCCATAATAGTATTGTGACGACACGTATGTAAGATCTTTAGGGATATTCCACACGTGCCGTCACTACCAACATGCAAGCTGGAAATTACATGTTTATGTTGATTTCTAAATGAAATAATAATGAACGCACGGTAGTTATAAAATAAAATTAACGTTAGTATGGTGTGGCGAATAAAAAGGAATTACATCTTAGTGGAAATTAAGAAAGAAGAGAAAACCATTACTGGCTGAGTAAAGAAAGATAATGAGTATGGGAAAGTAAAGCAATAATAATAATAGAATAAGAAGAAATTATTTAATTACGAGTTAAATAGAAAGACAGCAAAAAGGACACACTCTGAGAGAAGAATAAAGTACGTAATTTATACAATGTAGTAATAATATACAAACATTGGAGCAATTGATATGTTAGGATAATGTGGTAAATGTTGTGTAACAATGGAGTAAATTATAACTTTATTAATAAATGCAAAAGAATCGCTTGCATTGGGACAAGTGAAATATGGAAATCGATGAAGTTAGGCTTAACGAAAAGATTAAGCAGAGCTTAAGTTGAAGCATGTGGAGACAATGAGGAGAAAGGTGGGGGAGATGTTGCCTAGGCAACAGCCAATGCCAAACGAAATTCCAAGAAATGACTTGGGTGAACAATGGAATCAAGGTCAAGGGATTAAGGAGAGAGGGGACAGAGAGAGAGAAGAAAAGAAAAGAGAACCACGACCGACTTCATAGAGAGAGGACAAAAAAAATTTTGTGATAAGTTTTAAAACAAGCTTGACGATGAATCGTGACCAGCACGCCGAAAGTGCGCCGAGTCCAGGCTGTGAATGAGAGGCGCCACGACCGTAGAGGACGACCCCGAGGGAGCGACGTGCCGAGCGGCAGCGAGAGCAGTATGGTCCGTAGAAGCAAGTGAGTCTGGTGGCCTCAGCAGACCAGAGCCGGTCAAGGCATACAGCAGAAGCACGTGGGAGCAGAGAGATGTCTCCGAGAACCCTAGGTATCGACGGCGAGTTGAGGATGAAGCGGCGTTGAAGACAACTATGTGTATCGATCAGATAAGTGGATGTTTCAAAATAAAAATCCAAATTTGGACCCACGCGATAACTAAGTTATGACACGACGTTTAAAGTAACCATAAAGGTATGATGATTAATGCTATTTAATTAGAGTGTAATAAGGCCTAAAAGAACAATTCCGTTTGTAGAATGAACTGAATCATCCTGAACTGGAATCAATTATTAAAGAGTAGCAGTAAATTGCATAAATAGTTGGATGTTTATCTTGAATTTGAATAAACCATGTTAGAAGTAGATTTACTTAAGTAAGATTGCCTTTTTATTGAGTTTACTTTATTGGCAATTAACAAGCGAGTAAAACAAAGCCCTAGGCAGTAGCAATCTGTATGATTGAGATTTAAAAGTAAATTTTAAGAATTGTTTATCTTTTGTTTTGTGATGGATGTATGTCCTTAATTATTAACTATCGATATATATATATACATATAATCAATATAATTACCTATTCTTACCGTCTACTTAACCCGACAACACCTACACCAGTCATTGTCTAAAGAATATATCTCCTTCCCCGTGATCGTATAGTGAATTATTAACAATTATATCCTCCCTCTTTTCCCTCCTTTCCCGTGATCGTATAATAAATACTTAGCAATTATCTACTCCCCTTTCAGGCTGAGAATTTGCTTGACGACAATGAGTGAAACTAAACTTAATTTACTGGCATTAGCTATTTATTAACAGGTCAAATCAGATATAAAATCAAAGAAACGAAACAAAAGAAATTTGGTTAATTATGGCAACACCATAATTGACCTTTATCACCTGTATTGTGATTGGTTACCACTAAACGTCACTGATTTTTTTACAAAATGCAAATGGCGGATACTGGACGTGTTAACGGCATTTGTTGACTGTATCGTAAGTGAAAGTTTTAATTGTTGTTGTTCAAAATTTTTGTTGCTATGGTTAAATATTGTTGTGTTCCCAATTGTCAGAGTGAGGAGAAAAAATAAACATCATTAGAAAATAATTTTATAGGTAATTTGGAAATGATTATGAAATTAAAATTATGAAAGGTTATCAGTAAGCATTTAAATCATTATATTTTACAAATTTACGGTAAATAATAATAAAGATGTATGTTGAATTAATAAAGATGATGATAAAAGTCTTTAAAATAGTAAAAACTTATGGAAAATGAAAAAAAAAATGAATTTTACTCAAATCACAAGTGCTTACAACACGACCAAGGGACGCCATTTTTTATGTGGTCACGTGGGTAGTCAAGGCTACGAAGGTTAAGAAGGAGTGTGAGAACGAGAGTTTATGATAAAGGTCAATTGGAGGTCAATATAATAAAACAAATAAATCTGTACAAATTTAAACTCAATGGTGCTTAGGCTGAATCAACAAAAACAAAAAAACAACACAAAATACAAAAGTAGCACACATGGCAAAGCCTAATCAATTTCAAATCCCATCATAACTATAACCATCAAAGAATAATTGGCAATTCGCTGATACATTAAGAGTCTCCCCTCCTAACCCCTTTTTATCAAATTAAACTAATCTTAGAGTTCCTTTGCGTTAGTTTTTGGATAACAAACTATATTCTACTCTTATCTCGTAAATTACTTTTGGCAAATAATCGTTCTTTACTGTTCTCAAAAAAAAAACAAATAAAGTTATTTCACACGCGTTGGGCCCAATTAAAATATTCACTACCTTATCTTCTTATTCAGCTCCCGGCTTGCGTCGATCCGTTGCAGCCGCCTCCTTCGTTGTTATTTTGCCGACTCCGTCGTATTTCGCCGACCCCGTCGTGTCACTACCGCAAGGTTTCCTCCGTGTTGGCCACGTAGCTGGTTCTCCCGTCGCCGCTCGCTGGTCCTTGGCCACCGCCTCACCGGGTCCACTGAAACCGTCCCACGTATTAGCCACTACTACCGGCTCAGGACTCGAGAATCGCCTTGCTTGAACCCACAAGATACGCCTTTTCGCCCCGTCCTGCCCCACCAAGTAATAGTGCTTACGCTACGTACGGCTCCAGCTTACCGGTGTTGGCCCTGCTCTCTCCCGGCGATCTGTCCGTCTATCACTGGCATCGGTCGTCGCTCTCGGCTTGGCTCCGGTATACTGGCCGCCTGTGCACCTCGTCTGCTCCGCTGTCGCTGACTATTCCGATGTCATAAGCTCGTTCCGGCTGGAAGAGCTCTCCGCCACCGTGGTGATGCTCGTTTGGAGAAGAACGCCTTTTAACTTTTCTCTTTCTCCACAAAACTCATTCCACTTTATCTTTTCCACTCGGACGGTGTCTCTCTGCTCTCTATGCTCTTGTCTGACTGTCCACTACCACATTTCATCTCCTTCTCTCCTTCTATATAGACTGCTAAAAACCAACTGTCTCCTACTCATTCTCCTTTCCTTCTTTTTCTCTTTTTCTTTCTCTTTCCGAGAAGAACAAAATGATCTCTCTTTTCTTAGAACTTTCTTTTCTCTATGCAAAGGAACTCTAACCTTGAACTTTTCGTTTCCCTGAATTTCTTCTACCCCTTTTGTTCTATTTTCCCTTCCCTTCCTAGC
>JAHWFO010037836.1:168872-187898 GCA_023313115.1 Rhysida immarginata
CCCCCCACCAAAGAAAAATTTCCTTTCCTTATTTCCTGATGGTTCTTAACCCTTTCCTTAAAGTTCACAGCGAATTGCCAATAAATATAAATCTGAACACTTGCAAAAAGAAATAAATATTCTCAATAAAAAGAAATAGCTATTTTACTTGTTTTATCTCTCTCACTGTATTCATTCCCATTCTCAGCCCGATTGTTCAATGTCACCCCTTTATTTTTGGATTTCCTTTAATTTCTACCCGTTTTCATTTTGACTAATTCAAATTTTGATTATAACCATACGTTCACACGGATATAAATCAGTTTATATCCGTCGGGACATATTCATATGTCACAGTTTAAATTTTTTTTTTTTAATAAATACCTTTATTTAATCTTTAAATTAATTGCTATCTGAGCGTGTCATTTTTAGAAGTAATACGAACAGGGTGATTATAATTAAGAATAGACATAGGGAAAGGATAAAGGGGAGACCCATTGTTCTTCTAAGCTCGGTTGGTTATGGAAATTGGTTTAGAGAAATATACCCGTAATGTCAATACAAAGGGGAGTTTATTTATTTCTAAGAGTGTAAGTGCCAAGTGTTCATTATTGTTCGATAGTAGAGATTAAGAAACAAGGGTGCTTTAGAATTTAAGCCATTGTGTTGTGACGGCGTAACGTACCTTACTATATATATTATCTTATTGTAGATATATTAGCCTGTACTTACCGTCTGCTTACCCGACAACACCTACCCCAGTGTTTGTCTACCGTGAATACCTTCTTCCCCTTGATCGTATAGTGTATTCTTAAAAATTATATCCTTCCTCCCTTTCCTTTCCCTCCCGTGATCGAAATAAACACCCCCTTATGCTATTACCTACCCCCCCTTTTCAGGCTGAAAATTTGTTAGACTGTAATGAGCTGACTAAACTTAAATCTTGTGCATTAACTATTTATTAGCAAGTTCATCAAAAAAAAGTAAAATAACATATAAAATCAAAGGAAAGAAAAAAAAGCAATTAGGTTAATTAAGATAACGCCTTATTTGGAGGTAAACATAATAACGAAAATTAACATACAAAGCAAAGCCTAATCGATTTCAGATCTCATTCTAATAACAGGTAATCTACTAATAATTGGCGAATCGCTGTCGCATAAAAACAAAAGGTACCCGTTTCCTAAGCCCCCTTTTTATCGTCAAAAAAAAGGTAGAGTTCCTTGGCATTACAAGTTTGGCTTAATCACTAAATCTTAATATTATCTTTTAGTTCCCTTTTAGCAAATCATCGTCCATTACTGTTCGTTGCAAAGCAAAAAAAAAATATAACAACAATTCCGAATAAAGTTATTTCACTCGCGTGGGCCCAATTTAACCTTTTCCCAGCCAGCTATTTTCTTGAGAAAATGATTCTTCTTACAGGGGGATAGAAAATATTTTTTTAAAAATTCAATAACTGATATACTGCTTTAAAAATTTAAATTTGTGATCTTGAATATAATTGCTTTTGAGTAGTAATTTTTTTGATCGAATAAAAGTAATGGTTTTTTTTTAAACAATACATTAAAATGTATAATAAAATTTTCTATTTGAAAAACTTGGTTTTAATCCTTTTTTAAAAAATTACAAATGTTATAATTTCGTATTTGAAAAAAACCAAATTTTAGGGAGAAATCTTATCTAAATAAAGCAAAAAAAATTTTTTTAATATCTTTATTTGCTATTTTTTAACGATTTTTTATATAACTGAATGTAGAATATTTTTACTTTTTTTTTTCAAATACCTACGTAATTTGTTGTTAAATGGGTCACACCTGCCTGACAATAGCCAGAAAATCACATAATAGGATTTTAATCTCTTTCTTTGATAAAGCATAGATGTGGCCTTATCTAACTTCCTCATATTCTGAGAAGTGATCAATCTCAAATGACGTCATCAAGAAACGATCCCGATAGCAATGGTTTTAATTTTTTTGAAATAACTTATGAATAAAATGTAATTTACGAAAAAAAAAATTTAAAACATAAATAAAAGATATCATTTTAATATAATTCAATCATTAAAATGGTTTAAATGTGCCCTGGAATTTTTTAATAAATTCGTAATTTTAGATGTTGCTAAGTTTCTCCATACACAAGCTTTCTAAAATTTCGAATATTATTGATTAAAAATAAATTTGGGGTAAATAATTTATTGGCAGTTAATTATAAAGCTTTCAAGAATTCAACAAAAGCAGTTTGAAGTTTTTATCGGTAATAGAAAATTTCTTATAAGCATTTTTTATAGTCATGATTTCAGCCCTCCCCCCCTCCTTTGACAACACCTGTGGAAAATCATTTTTTATTATATTTTCTCATTTAATTTTAAAATTTCAAGAGATATACTAGTAGTAATGTGCATCTGAAAAAAAAATAAAAAAAAATTAGCAATTTATCTGTAATAGAATTTCAGTTATATGCATTTAAATTTTGTAATGTGTTATATGGAATTGACATGGCTACAAGTGGCCTGATTAGGCCACCTCCGCTGGGAAAAGGTTAAAATACTGTTCACTACCTTATCTTCTCAGCTTGATCCCGTTTAGTGTTGATTCGTTGCCGCCGTCTCCCTCGTTGGTATATCTCCGACGCCGTCGAACTCCGCCGTCGCTGTCGTGTCACCGCCACCAGGTTTCCGCTGTGTTGTTCACGTAGCTAGTTCTCCCGTTGTCGCTCGCTGGTCCTTGGCTGCCGCCACACGGGGTCCACCGAAACCGTCCCACGTATTAGCCACTACTACCGGCTCAGGATTCGAGAATCGCCTTGCTAGAACCCACAAGATGCGCCTTCTCGCCCCGTCCTGCCCCACCGAGTAATAGTGCTCACGCTACGTACAACTCCAGCTTACCGGTGTTGGTTCAGCTCTCTCCCGGCGCTCTGTCCGTTCGCCGCTCGCATCGGTCGTCGCCCTCGGCTATGGCTCCGGTGTACTGGCCGCCTGTTGCGCCTCGCCTTCCCCTCGGTCGCCGGCTATACCGATGTCATCCGCTCCTTTTGGCTAGGAGAGTGCCCCGTTCTCCAAGTTATGCTCGGACGGTGTTTTCTTTTCGTCACTGCTTTCTTGACTGCCTGGTTGCTACCCTATATCATCTCCTTCGTCTCTCTCTGCCGACTGCCTACAACACACTCTCACATCTCCGTTTTTTCCGTTCACGCTTTTCTTTCTCTCCGAGAAGAGCACAATGATCCTTTTCTTTCTTTCTCGGAACCATTCTTTTCTTTATGCCAAGGAACTCCAACCTTGAACTTTTCGTTTTTCCCCGAATTTCATCTACCCCTTTTGTTCTATTTTCCCTTCCCTTCCTATCGCGATTCTCTCTCCTCCTCCCCCAAAGAAAAATTTCCTTCCCTTACTATCTGGTGTTCTTAACCCTTTCTTTAAACCTTACAGCGAATCGCCAAAAAATTAAATTTGAACACTTAATACTAAATAAAACGAAAAAAGGATAAATGTTCTTAATCAATAAAAATAGTCATTTCACTCTTTCTATCGCTCTTACTGCCTTCATTCAAACCCTCAGCCTGATTAATCATTATTCCCCCTTTAATTTTGTATTTCCCTTAACATTCTACCCGTTTTCCTTTAATTTTGAAACAAATTTACATAAAGTAATATATCCACACGGATATAAACGGGTTTATATCCGTAGGGACATATACATATGTCACAGTGTTATGTTTTTTTTTGTTTTTGCGGTTTGTATCCCAGACTATAACGGGAGGGGGGGTGGATAAAGATCATTTAAGGGGACAGGTTTAGTATCGAATATTATTGGTATTGGTTAATAAGAGGGAAGTAATTGCTCCAGTAGCAACTCTACATCAAGAGACAAAGAATAGATGGGTGTCCTTCTTGACCTATTTCAAACGGGAATGTTCATAACCGTATGATATATGGGTTCTTGATAAATAGTCTGTGATACAATCTGTATATTAATAACCAGGAGTGTATGGTTTAGGTGAGGATAGCTAAGAAACTCAGTTTGATAAATTTTGCTTGTTTTGTGGGAGGTGGTGCGAGGTACTTAGACTAATAAGCGATTACAGGTAGCGAATAAAAATTAGGCTGCAAAAGAGTCAGGAAGTAGTGGGTTGGTTTTGTAGATTGCGAGTTTATTACACTATACGATCAAGGGTTGATTACAGCCAGTAGAATTGAGAAGTGTAGATTGTGTAGCAAAATTATACAAAGTGCGCATCACCGTGCAGGCTAATGAGGGCTAGTCAGATTAAGGTTAACAAGGACTACCCTGCACAGGTGGCATTACAAGATTTGTGACGGAACGACGATGCTGACGTGTCACTATGCATTTTGTGATGCAACAACACCTTCGCTATGCATTTTTGATAATTGTCTCGACTACTTAATTATACTTTAATACTCACGGCACTACTAGTGATACAATATCTCCTTAGAGATCCCCCTTTTATCACCTTCGCAATACTCGGCCGTATCATATCAACTAACCTTTGTTATAATGATAATAATTTACTTATCTTCCTTATACCCAAAGCAATCAATCATTTACTTAAACTTTACAGAAGTTTGTTTGCCTTTCTGCCCATGATCGTATAGTGTTATCTTCCTTTCCCTTAGTCCCACACTTACTTACTTCCCTTGACATACCCCAGTTTAATTTACTCCTTCCCTCTTTCCCAGGTGAATTTCAGATAGCACACAATAGCAATTTATAAAAAAAAGAAAAAAAGAAGTTGACTTTATTGAGAATATAATATTAACAACCGAGAAAAAAATTTTATATACAGGGTGTAAATAGACAACGTTTCACAATTTAAGGATATGTAGAGGATGAAACTCTGAGCAAAAAAGTCTAGTCGCGTTTTTCGATCTGTGGCTTCGTAAGCAACTAAATAGATGGGATGTATTGTTTTTTTAGATTGATATGTCTAGCGTTAATAGTGATAATATCTAATTTTATTCTATTATAATGCTAGGCATATCAGTCTACAAAACAATAAGTTCCATCTCTCTAGTTTTAATTTTTAGTTGCTAATTTTTCCCTTATGGAAATCGTTAAAATATCACAATTAGACATAACTCTATTTTCAATTCTATAACTTATGTATTAAGTTAATAAATTTATCTGGCATTGAGATGCTTTTTGTATTTATTTCTGTCCTATACAAATTATAATTCGAACGGTATATCATGGATTTCCTATAGCGCAGCATTAGGAAGGTTGCTTTTTGCCACAACAATGGCACCGAGGCAGGAGTTGTCGCTACTCTCTACATCTAGTGCTCTAGTTTAAATCTTGATTGAGTGCCATCTGTGAATAAAAAACGTAACCAAAACGTGTATTTTTTAGCAGAAATTTGAAAACGAAACTCTGAAACTTGCGAAACACAACCTTTGCACTAACGAAACTCGATCATGACCTACAGAAACTCCACCTTTTGACCCATTTTAAACGAAACTTACCCTTGACAAGTAAATAATAATAATTATTAACTGTAGATGCGTCTCCAAGCATAGGTAATTATTTTTCAATTGAAAAATCATTACCCTTGACCTTGTGAAACTCGACCTTCCCACTAGCGAAACTTGATCTTTGACCTACTGAATGTTGACCTTTGACCCTGCAGCAGCAGCCAGCAGTGGCGGTTATTTATCAACTACTTTTCAGGCTTAATCCATAAACAAATGGGATTAAGCTTATACCTACTCAACATTGCCATCGATATAATAACGTAACCAGAAGAATTTAACAAAAGAAAGACTGAATAAAATATTAAAATTTACATTTTCATGCCTAAATTGCATTACCTATTAGCTAGTGAATGCAATTTGAATAGTCTTCCCCACTTAAAAGGTGGTGGAGGGGGGGGGGTGAAGAAATTTTAATTTCTATATGAAATTTTTGCTAATACGTTTTTCCCAGATATTTCTCTCTATATTACTACAGGTATTGGACATTGAAACTGAAACACCTGGTAGAAATCCAAAATCTTTATTTAATAAGGTGTTGGGGCACCGTGGGCAGCCAGCACAGCAGTAACACGTCTTGGGAAGGATCGGTAGAGGTCCTGCACAGTTTGCACCCCAAACCATTACTGATCCACCCATTACTGATCCACCTCCGTGTTTGACTGTGGGTGCCAAGCAGTCTGGGTTGTAGGCATCAGAGGGGCTCCTCCAGACGAATACCCTCCCTGTTGTTTGGAAGACAGTGTAGCTGGACTCGTCCGTGAATATGACGCGTTTGAGGTCATCCAACGTCCAGGTTTTATGCGTCCGGCACCACTGAACCCGCTTGGAGGCATTTGTAGTACTGATGAAAGGCTTTGGTATAGCAACCCTGCCATGGATGTTGGATTTATGCAGGTAACGACGGATTGTCTTCGTGCACACAGGTTCCTGGAGGTGTGTATTCATTTCTGTGGTGATTTCTGCTGCGGTGGTTTTCCGCTTTCGTGCAACAATCCTGGTCAATGTCCTGACGTCTCTTTCCGACAACTTCCGTTTTCCCCTGCAGTTGCTCCTCCTGGACGTGGTTCGTCCTTCCTGTTCATATGCACACATCACCCTGGATACTGTAGCACGTGAGACATCACAAAGTGTGGCAGTTTTGGACACAGATGCACCTGCTAGACGCGCCCCAACAATCTGCCCTCTTTTGAAGTCGGATATGTCTCCCATTATAGCGCTCTGCACAGACAATTTGAAGCTTACTATCGAACTTTTCTACTGGAGTGACTACCAAGACCTCTGACACGTGATTCATTGATATGCATACGATTAATTACCTAGCAGAAGGTTCTATTCAGCCCTGGGGGTATCCAGTGCTATTTGCGAAGGTGTTTCAGTTTCAATGTCCAATACCTGTATAAGAACAACACAGATATGCCTTATTAAGCATGGCACATCTGCAATGGCGAGTCATATGAGATATTTCGAATGAATATGACATATGTCTCGTCACAACAGAACGATGGCAGCAGTGTCATCAAAGAATAATGCCTGTATCATTTTGTGATGGGTAGCCCCCCCTCCCATTTATTGTTACCTATACTAAGATACCCAACTATTGGCTAGGGGCACTTGTCAGGGGTTCGGGGTGGAAATTTGGGATTGGGTAAACAAACTCAAAACGATCATATTATTTTTAAAAAACACACAAATTCTTTAATTTCCTGTTTAAAACTAGATAAAATAACTATAGCCGTATGCTTATTCCTCACCATGTGTTAGAACGCTGGAGGCGCCCCTCAAATCCAGCAAACCAGAAAACCCTTATTATTATGAATGTGCTTATACAATTCGCGAAATGCACGACATCGAGATTACGTTAAATTTATCCAACTCCTAGGTGCAGCCCACGAACCTCAACAGAATATAGCACCCCACTTGGACCACGCATCGTTGCACAACTGTGCAGGAAACCAGCCTTGTACAAAGGGCAACAGTGATTTCCACATTGAACCACACGGCGGAGATGGCCCCCTATGATGCGCAACAACAAGCGTCCACCGATGCCCTGTGATCCCTTTGTGTCTACAAAAGAAGGGGGGATCACTGGCACCCTCCCCGGGCGGCTGATTCCAACATCCGGCGATGCTGCCTTGTGCAATGCGCACGCTTACGACCATCGAGCGTCAACTGGGAAATTCCCATGTGCTCCGCTGCTTCCCTGCAGCACTTATGCATGGATGCCGCACCTCAGCTAGCTCCTTCACCTTTTAGTGTGCACCGCAGACCTGCCGTGCTAACATTCTATATTCTAGGGCTCACCTGATTAGATAAAGTTTCAGAAACCCTGTTCATTTAATTAAATTTCGTCAATCCTAAAAGAAATGTTCATGCAGCACTTAATACACAGTCCGCAATGACAGCACTGCAAAGCTCACACACGCAACAGAAACGGGGCATCGGCGAAGGCAGTGGAGAACCAAGCCATTAACTGACTATCTGCTAACTGAAGTAGTTCAGTCTCTTGCGGCTCTTCTGATGGCAGAGAACAAATTTATAACAACAAGAACAGACTCACCAAGTTATCGTCAATTCTGGCAGCAATACACACTTATCAGGAAAGGAACGTTGCTGGACCCACATGCACGCACGATTGTTGACCTCACTCAACCTAATCCACGGAGGATGTCAAAACGTCCGTCAGTCCAGAAAACCCCATGTTATAAGAACTAATTTAATTTACAGCAAACTATTTTAAGCAATACATTTTCTAAACAATTAAACTTCCACAGGGAAATAAATGCTGATTAAGCCCCATTAGGGTTAATCAATCGAACACAAACATAAAAACTCGACATACAGTGAAAGAAAAAAACAACAACATTGATCCAAGTAAATTCTAAAAATTATAATATTTTTCCCTATTGCCAGAACAACGTATCGGATACCAAAAAAAGAGATGTAACATACAAAGTCGGGATATGAGTTTATCATCTCAGAAATTCTCCAGAGAAGACAAAATCATCTCGTCAACAATAGCCAACGCTGTCGCATTGCTGTAAAACGACAGCAATATAACTTTTAAAACAACAATTTCTCGATAAAATAACGAAACGGAAAATAATGCACACATTAATATTTAATCAATTAAATTAATTACACTAGTCAACACACATTTTGTAACTAAGACCAAACAAAGTGTTCTTAGTAGTAATTTGTAGGTAGAATCCGAATCTGCTTTTAGATATTTTCTATCATGTCACGTTTCCAAGTTATGCACATCGAGACTTCTATGTTAAAGTAATGGGAGTGAAGAGAAGCGGCTACATTGTTAAAGTATCCATATTTTGGGGCCGCAAGGAAATTTACCAGGCCCCAAACACTGAATGATTTAAAGATGTTTCATTGTAAAACAAGAAAGCTATGCGTGCTAGAGAAATTTAAAAATTATATTCGTAATCAGCAGAAAAAATACTACCAAAAATCACCCACTTTCATTTTGTTACAAGAAAAATCTTAAATTTTGTTGGCCAGTGTTATCAACAAACTAAAAGACTCGGACATAATATTCAAAAAACAATTGATAACTTGTTTTTCGTTGGACATACGTAACAGCCAACTGACAGGACTTGTTTAAAAGTTGTAGTGGACATTTTGTCAAATAAACATTTTTTGAAAGAATACTAACTGTTGTTACCGTACTTTACAGACACACTTCATATTTAAAAGGGTGTTCTTTTTTAATATGCGAATTCTTCAGATTATGGCCAAAAAAATCTTGCACTGTAATTAAAAAAGCGTTCACAAAAGAATATATAAACTTGAAAGCAAAAGGGAGGGATCTCTAATCCACAAAAAGTTTTGAAATACTGGATACGTATTTCGGCTACCAAGTAGCCATCTTTAGCGATGAGAGACAAAAGTCAACTATAAATCTTCTTGTGGTTAGAGGTTCCCTCCCTTTTTGGTTGTTCCATTCCATAGTTCTTGTTTAATTTTTGTTCAACTTTGAAAGGCTATAATTACCAAATTACACAATTTATAGATTTAATCAATGCATCTTTCAGAAAGATATAATCTGCAGTTTATTTTGGTTGTCCACATGATTACAAATATTCAATGTGACGCCACAAAAAGCCCGAACGATGTACAATACAGAGCTTGCACTAGCTGTAATCTGTAAGGTTTCATAACCAACTGCTCTCTCAATACTTCACACAACGTTGTAAAGGGCATTTGGAGTTTCCAGCTGGCTCGACGAGTCGATTTCCTTGGTTTGCTGAATGTGGCGATATAAGTTGTTTCGTTGCCGAGATGTAGCCTTTCAAATTTGATATATTCCTTTGTAAATCTCCTGTATTGTGCCAATGTGAAAATTAAAAACAGAAGCGTGATAGAGTCCACATATATGCAGGATCTTTCTGTTAGGCGGCCTTTAAGGCTGGCCAAAAAGGGGAGAAGCTCTAATCCACAGAGAGAGAATTGACATACCACATACGTATTTTGGCAACCAAGTAGACATCTTCAGCAATGACAGACAAAAGTCAGCTTTTACTTTGAACGATGAGTTGACCATTGTCTCTCATTGCTGAAGATGGCTACTTAGTAGACGAATTATGTTATGTATTCGGTATTTCAATTCTCTTTGTGGATTAAGGGTTACCTTCTTTTTGGTTGTTCCATTCCACAGATTTTTCTTTAATTAATTTAAGTCTGGGACAACATAAATCTTAGAGAGCTTTCTTCAAGGAACTTCTGTTGTGGAGAACAACAATGAGCTCTTCAACGATAGCTTCACAATAGGGTCCGAAGTGCCATTTGAAAGGAAAAGTAATAAAATAAACCATTAAGGTATGACATAATCAAGTACCGAAAGGTTAACTAAACCATTCGCATAACTATATTTTTAAACAGCCCTATGTTAACATTATAAGTTTCTAATGGACCATAAAGATACCATTACACCACGTACCTTTGAACCATTTTCGACTATCATTAATTTTACATTATATTCATTCATGACACATCAATCCAAGTCGTTTGATATATTACCTGCCATATTTCACCAATGATAGTTCCAATGAACAATAATGGTTTCACTAAACCAGTTTCCTTGAAACCAATTTGGACTATCATTAATTTTCCGTTATATTCATTCATGACAAATCATTCCAAGTTGTTTGATATATTACATGTCATATTTTAGCATTGAAAGTTCCAATGAATCAGAATGGTTCCACAAAACCAGGTTCCTTGAAACCAATTTGGACTATCATTTATTTTACCTTTTATTCTTTCATGACACCTCATTCCAAGTCGTTTGATATTTTAAAGTCTGTCTCAAAAGTATAGAGACTTTGCAAAAACTGTCACATTAGCACATCAGTAAATTTTTTGACCATACCAAATAAAACACTATTTATTCACACTGTTAACATGATTATTACATATTTTCAAAAATAAATAGCTTTTCGTTTTTTTACAAAAAAATATTTTGAAATCAGTACAAAAAAGTATCTCAAAAGTATAGAGACTCGCCTCCAAACTGAATGGTCATAACCTGTTTTAAATAAAATTTACCCTTTTGAATAGTCCAAATTATAAAGTAAGTTATAATTTGTATTTAATTCCTGCACAATAAATAGTGACAATAAGCATGCCTCGTGGAAAAGACATTTCTAAAGATGAAATAAGTGAAATCTGGAGGTTGACAGCAAATGGCAAGACAGTTAGAGAAATTTCTGCTGAAATTGGAAGATCCAGGTCTGTTGTATACAAAATCATTGCTGAGCAACGGATATGTGAAGCTAAGAAGAGAACAGGACGGCCAACAAGCACTACTGAACGAGATGTGCGCCAGATTTTTTGGCTTGCTGCTACTGGTACAAATTCCTTACGGAAAATATCATGTGAATTGGGTGGACAAATATCCAAAGATACTGTTCACAGAAGAATTAAGGCAAATCCTGTACTTGTTTACACCAGGAAGAAGACAAAACCACATCTAACCAAGAGAGTTCGATTGGAATGGGCTCGGGAGCGTATGTCGTGGACAGATGAGTGGCTTTCTGTAATTTTTTCTGATGAAAAGAAGTGGACCTGGATGGTCCCAATGGAAATGCATTTTACTGGCATGATTTGAGGAAGGAACCAGAATCCTTTTATAGTAACCTGCAAGGCGGTGGAAGCATGATGGTGTGGGGTGGATTCTCCTTCAATGGGACTACCAGTTTGGCGTTTTTGACTGGGAGACAAAACTCCTTAAAATACCAAGAAACACTGGAAAACCATTTGGTACCTTTCATGTCTTTTTGGTTGGGAACAATGGCATTTTTCAGCAGGACAATGCTAGTATACACAAATCGCGGTCAACAAACCAGTGGTTTGAAGAACAGGGTATCAATGTGATGAAGTGGCCAGCCAAAAGTCCGGATTTGAATCCTTTGGGCAGTGATGACACACAAAATTTATGCAAATGGTAGACAGTACTCTTCCATTGCAGAATTGAAAAGTGAAATCAGAATGGTTTGGTTTAATTTGGATCCAAGTCTTCTTCAAAACTGGATCTCATCAATGAAAGATTGTGTTTCAAGTAACTAAGTCCAATGGGTAACTTTATTTGAACATGGCTTGAACATTGTTGTTTATTTAGGTCAGTCTCTATACTTTTGAGACACTTTTTTGTACTGATTATTTCAAAATATTTTTTTGTAAAAAAACGAAAAGCTATTTATTTTTGAAAATATGTAATAATCATGTTCACAGTGTTAATAAATATTATTTATTTGGTATGGTCAAACTTTTTACTGATGTGCTAATGTGACAGTTTTTGCAAAGTCTCTATACTTTTGAGACAGACTTTACATGCCATATTTTAGCATTGAAAGTTCCAATGAACCAAAATGGTTCCAGTAAACCAGAATAGTTTCACTAAACCAGGTTCCATGAAACCATTTTGGACTGACATTAATTTTACGTTTTATTCATTCATGACACATCATTCCAAGTCGTTTGATATATTACATGCCATATTTTGGCAATGAAATTTCCAATGACCAATAATGGTTCCACTACACCATAATGGTTCCACTAAACCAGGTTCCTTGAAACCAATTTGGACTATCATTAATTTTACGTTATATTCATTCATGACATCTCATTCCAAGTCGTTTGATATATTACATGCCTTATTTTGGCAATGAAATTTCCAATGACCCATAATGGTTCCACTATACCATAATGGTTCCACGAAACGAGGTTCCATGAAACCAATTTGAACTGTCATTAATTTTACGTTATTTTCATTCATGACACATCATTTCAAGTTGTTTGATATATTACATGCCATATTTTAGCATTGAAAGTTCCAATGAACCATTATGGTTCCACTAAACCAGGTTCCTTGAAACGAATTTCGACTACCATTAATTTTACTTTATATTCATTCTTGACACATCATTCCAAGTCGTTTGATATATTACATGCCATATTTTAGCACTGAAAATTTTTGAGGGTGTCATTAGAGCATGTGTCATTGTTTCGATTTCAACCATTTTCAAAATGGTTCATTCCCGGAACCTTATTTATTAATTGGCGGAAATAGTAATTTATATCCGCTTCTATCTCGTCATTACGATTTGTTTGATATAGTACTTAATATATCTCTCCATTGAAAATTTCTAGGTGGGGTCGTAAAGGTACCATTTTTGCATGTGCTATTGAACAGATATAGATAATATTTGTGATTGATTCGTGACATGTACCATGTTCATCGACTGACGAAAATAATAATGAATAACCGCATCTATCTCGTCATTACGATTTGTTTGATATATTACTCTGTTAGCTCTGAGTTTGTATTCTGAAGCGTTATTGTACCTTTACTGTTATTTCTTTAGGGCGTAGATATTTTTGTAAATAAATAAATTATTAAACTAACATGGCGCAGTCGACACGAGCATTCGGACCGCTCCAAGAAAAATAATCATCAAAGTGCAGATGCTGAACCATTTCCTCTCAGAAAAGAAGAAAAGAAACGATCGTACGTGTATGCAGACACTAAATACCGAACTTTGAAATAGGAATTCTGTTACGAACTTGTCATTTTCATATTCTTTCGTTTTGCTTTGCTCTTGGAATTGAGACGCTCGCTCACTCGCTCGCCACGTGCGCTTATCCTAACCCTAAAAGAAAAAGGCTTCGCTCATCGTAATTAACAAGAATTGTGACAGAAAACCTTCATCAACTTTACGCAGTGTATGTGTGTATGTTTTTTATAGTCCAGTTTCTTTGATTAGACAATTTTTTTTGTCTCTGGTAATTTCACAAAATGTCCCAAAAATGTGAATCAATCTCACACGATGAAATGGCTGAACTCACTCTAAAGGAACTACACGAGGAGTAAGAATTGCGTTTGTTGCCTAAGGGAAAGACAAAACGTGACTGTGTGGCTAAACTTTTGATCGACAATGAAAGTCGTTCCAGACAATGTACGTTAGGAATAATAAGAAACGCTCGCCGAATTGCAGGCTGAAAAGATCGCCAAATTGCAGGCACGATTAACAGCTGTACACGCAAATGCTCAATCAGCAGAAAACGAATCATCAGAAATGACACGAATGTTTACAGAATTTTTGCGCCTGAACAATGCTCTGTTGGACAAACAGCTAAATGCTTCGACGCCAGTGCTTAACCTGCAGACAACGATGGACACTGCAAAAGCCATTACTCAATATAGTGGTGAACCGATTGAGAGTGTATCCGATTGGCTTAAGGAGGTCGATCGTATTGCTACTCAAGCTTCGTGGAGTGAAAATTTGAAGCTCATTAATGCCCAAATGCGACTCACTGGACAAGCAACAAACTGGCAGAAAACAACGGGTAAGAAATTTCATACATTTAAAGAATGGGCCGCTGCATTAAACAAGCTTTTTCGCCATAAACTATCATGGCCAGAGTTTCATAACGTCATGTCGCAAAGTATGCTCCGTGATGATAAGACACTGGTGCAATATATCTTTGCTAAGGACGCTATATTGGAGAAATCGCCATTTCCACTATCACCTGACGAACGTGTTAAAATGATAATCGCAGGCATAACAGAAGTTAATCTACAATATTACTTAGCAACACACGATTGCATTGATGTCGACAGCCTAATAGACACAGCTATGCGTCTGGATGCTACACGAAAATTGAAGTCCAAGCATTTTGTATTTGTGTAAAAGACATCACAGCCCACGCCTATGACCAAAAACAGTGACACAAAATCGACTGGTGTAAAAGCGTCACCAACTTCATCTGAAAGACAAACTGTGCATCGTTATAATCCTCGCACTGACAAGCCTGAGGATTGTTTGTTTTCGTTGCCTTGAAAAAGGACACGTTTCATATGACTGTCCACTTCCGCCAAAAACTGGAACCATGCCGCGTCCAACGCCAACTGAACATAAATCAATGAAACCAATAGTAATAACGCCAAAAAAGAATGAGACTGTAACAACGTCGCCTAAATTCACTAAACCAACCACAAGTGTAAACTGCATCGCTGCTCACTCGTCTACCTCTCGACTTATTCACGCAATAATTGATAATGACACCACTGTTGAAGCCTTGTGTGACCCGCAGTCTGATGGCACATTTCTCAATAGCTGCCTTAAACCTGCTAACGCCGTCGTCTATAAATGGCAAGATGGACCCTTCGATTCATTTGGTGGGCCATGCACTCCAGTAGGATGGATGTCATTGCGTATAAAGGTTAGAAAAATAGACTATGTAATGCCACGCGTAGGACTTTGTGACAACTTACCAACTCAATTAATTCTTGGAAATGATTGGCAATACTGTGTACAGGCTAGTTTCAAATTCACGCCAACCGGAGGACTCTGTATTACAACGCCAGGCTCCATGCAGACATTTCAATGTGTTGGTGCAAAATCCGCTTCAGTGTATTACGTTCGCAGACCCGCTTCGTGTTTTGAACTTTCAAGTAATACCGATATTGTTGAGCTACCTGAACCACAACCTTGTGCATACAAATCATCACCTAAACCACCACATGATTTGCAGTCCGCACTACAGCATGAACCGTTACCTGAGTCATTCCTTGCTAAGGAAGAAGAAGAACAGTGCTTCGTCGCCATAGAAGAAAAATATAGTGATATTTTTTCCACGCCTGGGGACGAAATAGGTGAATGCCCATTGATAACCGTTCGACTCAATCTCACATCCGAGGATCCTGTACAATGCAAACCGTACAGAGTTTCAGAATATGATCGTCAATTTATTCAAATGCAAGTAAATAAATGGATAGAGTTAGGGATTTGCAAGCGATCACAATCTGCATATGCCGCACCTTGTTTCGTCGTGGATCAGCCATATCACGAATCGACACCCAGAAGATTAGTGGTAGACTATTCAAAAACTATCAGTCAGTTTCTTGTGCCTGACCTGCAACCAATGGATAATATGGACTGTGCTTCATCGTATGGCAAGCAAGAAATATAAGTTCAAGGCAAACATTGCGAAAGCATTCAACACTATACCGATTCCCCCTGACGACACACATAAAACAGCATTCGTGACCCCCGACGCCCATTACAAATTTTTGCGTATGCCATTCGGAATTGCCATTGGTCCCGCGACCATGACACGTGCCATTAAACTTACATATGCTCATTTGCTGGGCCGTGGAGTATCGACTTATGTTGATGATGTTTCATTTGGTAGCGACATCTTCAGCAACCATGCCCTTACAATTGAGCACGTTTTTGAAGCCACTCGTCGTGCAAACTTCAAGCTTGTTCGTAGCAAATGCGTGTTCGCTGCCGACACCATTTCCCTCTTTTGTCGCCTATTAACGCCTAATGGAATCGTACCTGATCCAGACCGTGACCGAGTTGTTGCCAAATACGGATCACCGACAACCGTGCGCGAATTGAGAGGATTCTTGGGTTTTGTTAACCATTTTTGAAATCACCTGCAGAACCTGGCATCGATTGCCAAGCCGTTAAATGAACTGTTAAAGGGCCACAGCAGCAAGAAGACTCCAAACAGTCGTGGAAGCGTTAGTACAACCATTACTTTAAACGAAGCTCAACTTTCCGCCTTTCATGCATTGAAAGATGCCGTCACATCTCCGCCCTTAATGGCATACTTTCAACAAGACGCCGCCACTTACGTTGAGACTAATGCCTCATATAATGGATTGGGAGCTTGGCTATCCCAGGACCAATCTGACAAACGGGTCGTAATACAATACACAAGCCGTACACTGAAGAGTGCCGAAAATAAATACCACAGCAATGAATTAGAAGCGACCGCCATACACTGGGCCGTATGCGAACAATTTCGTATTTACTTACATGGCCACCGCTTTATTCTACTCACGGACAATTTTACAACAGCGTATATAATAGCCAAATCAAAACTAAACTGGAAGTTCACCAGATTTGTTGTTGATCTCTCGCAGTTCAAATTCAACATACAACATCGCTCGGGATTGACCAATGTTGTGGCCGACCACCTTTCTCGTTTTCCGATGGACTCCGAAAATCGACACCAACTTTGTGCCGCTATTTGTACATCGCCAGACGATCGCCTACGCTAAGCACAACACAAAGATGCCTTTTGCAAAATGATAATCACAACCTTACAACCAGAACCTACGAGACATATGTTTCTTTATGAACATGAATGCCTACTGCATATTGCGATAATCGATGATAAAACGCACAAGACTCTCGTTGTACCGTTTTCCCTTCAAACGGAAGTCTTACGAATGTGTCACGATGATGTTGCACATTGCGATGCTGTGAAAATTACCACACGAATTCGCGAGCATTATTGGTGGAAAAAATTGGCAAAAACTGTTAAACACTACGTCCGTTCGTGCAACAAATGCCAACGTGTTAATCGCCGCACATCAAATGCTTATGGCCCTATGGGATATCGTCCAATACCGCATTCTCCCTTCGAAGTGGTCTCTGCAGATCATGTAGTATCATTACCCACAACCGCAGCAGGTAATAAAAATTTACTGGTGACAATTGATCACGCAACTCGCTTTTTGATGGCTCGTGCAACGCCAACGATTACTGCTGAAACTGTCGTACAGTCAATTGAACTAGATATAATTCCACGCTTTGGTCCGCGAATGATTTATATTTCTGACAATGGACCTGCATTTACATCAAAACGTATATCACATGCTATTTCATAAATATTGTGTCATGCATTCGTTTACCCCTCCGTATACATCGCAGGCAAATGGTTTGGTAGAGCATGGTAACGGTACACTCATCGCGGCGTTAAAAAAAGCTGTTCTCACACGTCCAGCGACTTGGGACATTCATTTGCCCAATATTCTTCTTGCACTCACTACAGCACTACAGAGCTCAACACACGTTTCGCCATTTTACTTGTTACATGGATACCAGTCACACCTTCCGAAACAATTACATATTGGTACGTACATTGATGATGTTACACGCCTCGACCAACTCACATTATTGGCTGAAGCCAGGGGCACAGCTACTATTCAGTTAGAACAAGTGCATCGAGAAAGCAAGGCTCGCTTTGATCGCCGTCGTCAAGACACCGCCTTTTCACCAGGAGATTTGGTGCTGTACGACTGGCCATCTGTGTCTGATCATAAGTTGTCACCTCGTTTCAAAGGTCCTTTTCGTATTGTTCAGCCAGTCGAGGTCGTGTGCTACCAAATCGAACTTGTCGATGACCCAAAGGTTATCAAAACAGTGCACGTACAAGCATTAAAAAAGTTTGTGCTCCGCGAGAATGGTACCGCTCAAAAATGTCTAAATAGCAACGAGACTGCATCCACCCTCGTGACAACGATCCGAACGATTGCGATGAGAACCGTATCCTGAGAGATTTGACACATTAACATGAAGTTTAGAGAAGTCGCTCGGGAAGAGCGTACAAAATATCTGAGCGATTGAGAGATTATAAACTTTCTGATTAAGGTTTATTGGAGATGTTTGTAGTTTACGCCTTTCTTATTTTAATACATATTTAATAATCATTATTTTATGTTTCCAGGTTGTTTTATTATCGCTAATTGTTGATTCGTATGTAGTCCAGTTAACTTAGATCATAAGTTTTGTTTGCTTTTCGCTGCCCAACAAAAGGGGCAAATGTTAGCTCTAAGTTCGTATTCTGAAGCGTTATTGTATACTTTTAATGTTTATTTCTTTAGGGCGCAATGCCCTCTGTAGATATTTTTGTAAATAAATAAATTATTAAACTAACAACTCAATATATCTTCCCATTGAAAATTGCTAGGCGGGAAAATAGAGGTACCATTTGTGCACGTGCCAATGAACCGATTTAGATATTTGTAACTGGTTCATGCCATGAATCATATTCATCGACTGACGAAAACAGATTTTGAAAATCTTTCATAGCCTCGGAGGAGTTTGAGTTACAGACAGACACGTCTCCCCACACTGATAGCATAAAGCACCTTTCGGTATTTAATAATGAGAAATATTAAAAAAAACAATTTCAAATGGAAGAAATTTTATTTTTGAAGGTGTTTGTTGCGACATCACACA
>JAHWFO010037836.1:187998-218503 GCA_023313115.1 Rhysida immarginata
CCCCCCCCTAATAACGTGATGTATTTCTTGAACGTCCCCTAGTTAATAAACCAATTGCACTTAATTGCTTTTAAAAATGAACAATGGCACTTTTATATCAGTAATATAGAGCTCTCTCTATATAACAGAACTCTACATAATGCTAAATTTATAACAGCAAGTCCATATAACGAAGTTTTTTTCCCATTCACGTCTGCAGTTTTTATTTTCTAGAAAAAAAAGAATTGTTATATGGATTTGCCATTATAAATTTGGCATTATGTAGAACTCCATCATATAGAGGGAGCACTGTATTTAAAACAGTTTAAAGTAATAAAAACTGAATTAACACTATTAGTAAAAGTTTCTTCTAATGACATAAAATAATTTTAGATTTCATCATCATTAAGATTTTCTTCCCATACTAGAACGCTGATCCATCGCATGACTGGTTATATTTAATAATTGAATTATCAAATTTATATTGTGATGATACGACGATGCTGAAGTGTCACGGTGCATTTTGTGACGCAACAACATCTTCGCTACGCACATTAATATCCACTAACTAACCCCCTTTCATAAACTTAGATAAATAACTGCTTATTACTAAAGATCATTAATGCCCCATCACTCTCTATTGCGATCGTATAGTGGTTTCTTCTGAGATTAAAGCCCCTTCACTTACCGTTATATTATTTAAATTTTCACTCCCATTCCCATTGCTATAACTACCACCCCTTTTATATTAGATCCCTTTGAAACACTAGAACAACCTCCCTCTCTGTTTCTGTGTCAATAGCAGTGGCATGAGTAACTTAACATCATAAAACAAGAAAAGAACAAACTAAATAAAATCTTTTTATAATGCAAGAAAAAGAAAAGAAATTTATTTAATGTAAATGCTTCAAAATTAAATTATAATACATGTACAAAAATAGTTCAAAAACTAAGTCGACTTTTAATTTTATAAGAAATTGAATACTAACTACTCTCTAGCTGTGTTTCTGAACTATGCACTGAACAAGAAAAAAACAAAACAAAAAATTTTTTTGCATTTAATACAGGGTGTATCTTAACCCCTATCACAAATTTCTAGTGGTGATTCCCCACAGCGAGATGAAAACAAAAGTTCATGTAAACTTGGTTCGAATAACGAACCGTTTGAGATTTCTGAAGTTAAAAGTGAAGTTTCAGCAGCTGGTGTTGTACTCTGTGGATGGCAGGTGACATACAGAGAAGCTTTTGTTATAGCTCAAACGATTGGTTATGAACTTTTGTTTTTGATTCACTGTGGGGACTCACCACCAGAAGCTTGTGACAGGGGGTTTAGATAAAGCCTGTATAAGAATCATCATATGATTAGTAAATTCACTTACATGCATACGTTTATATAAAATGAAATTATTTCAATTTTTTCTAGAGTGCTCGAAGTAAAGACCGTGAAAAAGAACGTTCTCGTCGTAATTTAGATAATACTGAAACAATTGATGGATTGGATGATGTGTCTTTGGGTTCAGGATCTATTAGCAATGAATCTCCTGATAGCGGCAGTGATGCTTCAACACTTAGAAAAGCATCCAAAGGTAACGAATTCTCGAAGATGAATATTTTTATGACATATACAGATTATCTTCATTGCCAGTGCAGCATTTCATTTCAATCACCTGCTGCTTATAGACGATGATATACTGTGCATAGACAACTTTGCCGAATACCTGGATCAGAATGAGCAGTCTTGTATTCACCGACACCTGGCATTTTCCACTACAGCACTGCATTCTCGGAACTCTACATCCCCTATCTTGTCTATGTTTGATGATCATGACAAAGTTTTTCGAGGCAAGTGAATTGACCGTGAATGTGGTGTCTGTCTGTGGTTGTAAATGCTTATTGTAACATAATATTCCATGAGCCTTTATTATTTTAATTTATTAGAATAAACCATGTTTTATTTTTCCTTAAATTATTACCAGGAATCTTTTATATTTTTAATTTAAATTACAATGATTTACTTGGCATATTGTCGTTATTTTTTTAAAATACTAAGGGTGTTCATAAGTAATGACACAGATATTTTTTCCACTGCCAATTTCTCTTGAAAAATAAAATATAGAAATGCGTAGCATCTTTAAATCTTCTTACACTGTCTCATGTAGTGTCATTGCCTTACACTCATTAGCAGCGCTTACTTTCAAAATGTAGTGTAGAGTGAGATGTGTTCCAAAGAGCAATAACTAAATTTAAAAGAAACAGTAACAAATATTTGCAAGCATTATGTTGATATACTAAGTCATTGAGTTTAGCATCTGTCACTGTCTGAAAAAAGAAATTGGCTGCAACACAGACCAGAAGAGTGTACCATGTAAACATTCATGCTCTCAAATTTAGATGGGTAAGACCACAGACTTTAATGGAGATTATATCAAAAAACAAATTTTTGCAGCCATAGAATTGGGGAACTAGATGATGTAATTACAGTCTATGCTCATTAATATGATGTGACAAAGTCAGTTATTTTATTGTCAAAGTTACACTTTGTAGTGCCACTGTGTCAATTTTCCATCTAGGGATCTTCGAACTTACAAAAAGCAATGAGATCGACTTCGATGATTGCACGATGCAGCAGTTAGGCCTAACGTCTGAAGCGATGCTTATTTACCTGTTTGGGGACTATACTTGTGTTAAACCTTAGTGTACGCTTATTAAGTGACTGTAAATGGACTCTAGATCGTATGGAGGCTGATTATTTTAAGAATCACATGTAGAAAAATAGTAAATTTTACTTATTTCTTTATTGAAACTAGTACTAATCAACTTTCTTTGACGCTCTGCATCCTCGGAAATCTTGGCTTTGATGATCACTGTCCTGCTGCGCTCGCTATAACTACCGAAAGTATTTTGAGTGCTTCTGGCTTTGCCACCAGAGGGCGATCCCATAATTCACTTCGGGATTGGCCCCTGATATAAAAGAGGAGCGTGAGATTCGAAAGGGCGTTCTGAATCAGCCTTCGAAAGGGCTTAGGACTCCTCAGCAGCGATAGGGATTGGACGAGGCTTTGAGAGACCCAGTGAGACAAAGGTAAATTCCAGCTATTTTTGACTATGCATTTGCTTTCATGCCTATTACATCCCAGTACTTGTTTCACTTAGTGATCTCCCAATTATTTATTATTTGAATTTAAAGTTGAATCTTGTCTTTAGAACTTTAATTAGGTAAAGTTTAGTGTCTTATATTAATCGGGGCTTTTTATTTTTATTTTGTTAAATTGATGGTCGATATTGGAGATACTCTTAAACCCAGATTTATTGCAATTGGTTGTGCAGAGAATGGATAGGAAGGATGCTATGAGGGAGTTCATTTTGGCACAGCAGGGAAAAAGGGAGAGTCTGGAGGAATTTGCCGTGAGATTAGAACAGTTATGGCCAAGCATGAAGCCTCAGAGGGCCACCTTTTATTGCTAAAACGATTTACTGAAAATCTACTCCCAGTACATGTTAGAACTATCTCCCATAAGGAATCAGATACCTTTGAGAAGGCAGTAGTAGGTCATTAAATCTGAGAACTTAGAATCCAAGTACTCTGTAGGAAATTGTAACGTGGGTGAAATGAAAGAATCCCGAGAGAGAATTGAAGCACTGGAGCGTTTAATAAAACAACAAGGTAAAACGTTAGAATTGAGGGAAAGGGAGAGAGATGAAAAACATGGAATATTACAGAAGTTAGTAGATAAAATAGGGGTGCTAGGGAAGAAATTAGAAGAGAAACCTAAGAAGGGGAAACTATGTGCGAACCCGAGGAAATTGTTTTGTCTGCGGTAAGAGGGTACACCACGCAGGATTTTGTGAGAGTCGACATTTAAACTGAGAAGAGCCGGTCCTGTTGACCAGCATGATCTGGCCGATGTTGACAAACAAATAAATCTGGTCTTACTAAAGAATAATAATAACGGATTGTACAAGGTGGAACTGAACATTGAGGGTTGTAGTATACTAGCGTTAATTGACACTGAGTCCCAGGTTTCTATCATCAACACTGAGATTGCCGAGGGAATCAGTGACAAAGTCAGTTGGGAGGAAGTAGCCCTCCTAATAAAGGGAATTAGTGGGCACATTCAGAATTTAAACCGTGCTATATGGGCTAACATTTATTCTAATGAGGGTATTTCAGGTTATCGGAAATTTATCTGCATGGACTTGAAAGGGAGCGAATATCAAGCCATCTTGGGTACTGATCTAATAAAAAGCATAGTAATTGAATGTAACGGGGTACACGTGGATATCAGACATGAAAGCGTCTTAACTATGGAACAAAGAGGTAGGCTTAATGATCTCGTTAGTGATTTCACTAATAGTTTTGGAGAAGAGGTTGAAATCCTCGGCAGGGTTAAGGACGTAGTTATTGATTTCCAAATTGAAAAGAAGGACCCAGTCTTTATCAGGCAGTATCCGATACCCCATAAGTATTTGTCATTTAAACGGCACATTGATCAGTACCAAGAGGCAGGTATCATCGAGCCTAGCAAGTCCAGGTGGAACTCTCCGGTATTCATTGTTCAAAAGGAGAACGGGGATATACATATGATGCTTGACTTGCGAAAGATCAATGTTATCACTCAAACACTTGATTTTCCTATGCCAGAGACGCAAGTCATTTTTCAAAGCCTTAATGGACATAAGTATTTTTCTGTGTTGGATCTCAATTCTGGGTATTTCCAGATTCCTCTGGCAGAGCATTTGAAGGAGTGCTATGCTTTGCAGACCCCCTGGGGTAAGTTTCAACTGACTAGGTTGCCCCAGGGCGGAAAGAACTCAGCTTATGCCTTTCAGGGATTCATGTCGGACCTTCTCGGTGAGTACTTAGGAAGGGGGATTTTTGTGTTTCAAGACGATATCCTTGTATATTCTGAAGCATGTGAGCACACATGGTCTTGCTAGAGTGGATTTTGAACATCTTTAAGGGAAAAATATAATAATGAAGAGATCTAAGTGTTCTTTCTGTGTGCCAGATATTAAATACCTTCGGCATATTATTTCAGCAGAATGGATTCGCCCAGATCCTGGGAACGTGCAACACGTAGAACTAATTCCACCCCCTTCCAATGTTAAGGAGGTGAGGTCATTACTAGGGGCAGTTAATTATAGACAAATTGTCAAACACTCTGTTGCCAATTACTGATTTAACTAAAAAGGGAACAAAATTTAAATGGTCAAAGGAATGTCAGATGGCCTTTGAAATAAAAGTGGCTCTAAGTAGTCGGCCAATATTGGTGCCTCCAGATTACGAACAAGAGTTTGTCCTTTTCACGGATGCTTCCATTGGAGCCACTGGGGCAGCACTTCACCAACTTAGGGATTTGTACCTTAGGCCCATTGCTTTCTATAGCTATAAGCTAAACAAAGCCCAACTAAATTACAGCACCATTGAAAAGGAGGCATTAGCCATCTTGATGGGCTTACGTCAATTCCGCCATATAGTACTGGGATTCCCTGTGGTTGTAAGAAGTGATCACAAGCCCCTGGCCTTCATTAAGAACCTCAAACACTCAAACCAGTGGCTACTTAGGTGGTCTCTGGAACTCGAAGAATATAATCTTAGGGTTGAGCATATAAAGGGGAAAGATAATGACAGTATTGTCCAGACGGCCTGCTAAGGAGGTTAGAGCTGTGATTCAATTAACCAACAAGTCTTTGATCAATAAGATTGTTGAGTCCCAACATAGTGACCCGTTCATGTCACCCCTTGTCAGAAAAAAGAGGAAAAGAGAAGGGCTTCTTGATCCAGGATAAGATGCTCATGAGGAAAGGAATAAAAAACAGATGTAGGCTGTGTGTTGGTAAGACGATGCATAGTGAGCTTATTGAGAGGGCTCATTTTGGTAACTTTACAGGGCATCAAGGGGTGGGAAGGACCCTCAACTTACTTAGAACGTGGTATAATTGGCCCAACATGGATAGAGAGGTCAAGGAATTTATACAGAAATGCAGAATATGTCAGCAGTGTAAATTGGTCAAAGGGAAGGCTCCATTTCAGGAAGGACTCTGTGCCTCTTTTCCGTTCCAGAAGGTGGCAGTAGATCTGATCGGGCCATTACCAGAGAGCCTGAAGGGTAATACGTATATATTATACTAAGATCCGCCAAAGATGGATTGCCTTATATGGAAAAAATTGGATCGGACAGTTTCTTCAGATATTTCTGGAATTCACTCCCTCACTATAAAACAAAATAATAAGGTCATTGCTGAATAGATCAGCAGCAACTCCAAAACTCTGCCCTGCGAGTCTGTAAGTATCCCTATGCTTATATCAAAATTCCCAATGCTTAGTCCAAGCTTAGTGTTAAGGTGGGTTGCACTGTACCGAGGTTGGCTCTTGTGATCACCGATGTTAATGACTTTAAGTTAACTGTGCTAACCTTGCTTCAAGGTCTATATTAATTTGTATGCAAAACTGCTTACCTCCAATTACAAGTTTATAAGAATTGTATATTCATACACTTATTCATTCCTCCCCTATTTTTATCATCAACTCCTCATTTGTAAATAAATCGCCATCCTTTTAATTAAGTCTGCCTAGTCTGAACCTTATTTAATTTAAAGTCCAACAAAACTTCTTGTTGGAAAATCACAATGGCGCCCGAACAAAATAAAGAGGCAGAAGGCGATGCTGCTTCGCAGATAGCGATCAGGAGTGACGCTATAGTTGGATTTACAAACTTAATTCCCACCTTTTCCGGGGAGGAAGGATCAATTAACGTGCATGTGTTTCTGGATGCAGTAGAAACCACCACAAGTATAGCGGGGTGGCAGAACACAGTTACTTTGGGGGTTCTCCGTACCAAAATCAAAGGGCGAGCGGTCACTATATTCAATAATCATGCCCTATTTAAGATTAGCACTTATAGTGAACTAAAGAATCGTATGTACGACCTATTCCAAGTAAAGGAAGACTTGCAATTCGCGGAATTAAAATTTTTCCAAGCTAAACAACATGATGAAGAATCTATCCGCGATTATGCAAATAGACTACAGCTTTTATTTGATAAGATGGCAAGGAAAACCAGTATATTTGAAAAAAAGAGATAAATTACTATTATCCCATTTTTCGGAAACCGTTATTCCATCAGCACAGATGTTGCTGACATGCAAGGAACCATCGTCATTCCAGGAAGCCATATTAATTGCCACAAAAGCGGAACACATGGGCATTGAAAAACAAACAAACAAATTAGAATTAATCAAAACTTCCATTAATAGTGAGGTCGCGCCCATCATCCAACAAATGTTGGAAAACCAGAAATCCACTGAAGCGAAAATAGATGAACTCAAACAAATTATAGATAATCAGCAGAAAGATATATCACGACTGCAGCAGGACCGAAAATATAAAAGAAAGCCTCAGAATAAGAGGGTAAAAGAAAATCGCTGCTGGAAATGCAATAAAATCGGACACGTACAACAAGATTGTCATTTAAACTATTAAAGACTGGGTACAGATCGGACACTACCCAGTCTAATCATATACAGTCAAATATCGTCCGCGCTAACCGCGAAAATGATTTATTCATCATCACAGTCATCATAGGAAAAGAAAAAATCCCCATGAGAATTGACACTGGTTCTCAAATTAGCATATTGCATGAGAACACAGCTAAAAGATTAGCCAGATGGGTCTCCTATATACCGGAAAATGTCACTCTCTCTGGAATTAATGACAACAAACACCTGACTGAGGCTGTATTAGCAGACATTAGAATAGGTGATAAAACCTTTTGCAGTAGAAAATTTATTATTCACCCACTCCCAAATTATCAGGGCATTATGGGCACTGACATTATTGGAAGCACGAAATTTGAATTTAGAGATAATATGCAAAAGGAAATAGTCGTTGCAAATAACATTCTCATGAACAAGATTGAGAGCGGAAATCTGGACAATAATCACAGAACTAGACTAGATGACTTGATTGCAAAATATGAAGCAAATTTTGCTGATGAAATTGAAGCTTTGACAGGTATCAAAGATGTCGTAGTCGATTTCAAAATAGACCAATCAAAGCCTGTATTTGTCCGACAGTATCCAATTCCAAAAATACATATGGAGGCTCTTAAAAAAAAATTGAACAGTACAAAAAGGCCGGCATTATAGAAGCCAGTAAATCGAATTGGAATTCACCGATTCATGTAGTTAAGAAAGGGGACGGTGACATAAGGGTCACATTAGATTTGCGCAAGGTAAATGACGCAACAACCGCATTAGACTTCCCCATGCCTAAAATACATGAATTATTACATGATCTAAACAGTCACACCTGGTTCAGTGTCATTGACCTGAACTCGGGCTACTATCAATTACCAATTTCGCCTAAACTACGTCACTGCTTCGCGTTTCAAACACCATGGGGCAAATTTCAGTTGACCCGGATGCCCCAGGGTGCGAAAAACTCTGCTCAAACTTTCCAGGCCTTCATGGCAGACATACTATACGATCGTCTTTCGCAAGGCATATATGTGTTCCAGGATGATGTCCTAGTATATTCCAAAACATGTGAGGAACACATGGAGCTGTTGGAGTGGCTCTTTCAAAAATTTCATGAGCACAACGTCATCATGAAGCCGTCCAAATGCAAACTGGCAATGCATCAAGTCACCTACCTGGGACACATCCTATCGAAGGACGGGCTACAGCCTGATCCAGAAAACATAAAAGCGATCATGGAATTGCAACATCCGACCAATGTTAAGCAAGTAAGATCATTCAATGGGGCAATAAACTTTTACTGCCCATTCATTGCTAATTTATCTGGAATATTGTCACCCATCACTGAACTCGCCAAGAAAGACAAAAAATTCATGTGGTCTGCAGAATGTCAGGCCGCCTTTGAACAGATAAAGAGGATATTAAGTAACCCTCCTGTCCTAACCTCACCTGACTATGGCAAAGACTTCTTCCTACTTACTGATGCTTCAGATGAAGCGGTGGGTGCAGTTTTACAGCAAGAAGTGGGAGATGGCATGAAGCCCATTGCATTCTTCAGCACGAAACTCCAAGGGGCACAAAGGAATTACAGCACTATAGAAAAAGAACTCCTAGCCATTGCCCTTGCCCTATGCAAATTCCGTCAAATGATCCTTGGTTTTCCCATACATCTGATGTCAGACCACAAACCACTCTCATTCTTATCAAATCTGGGACACGTCAACCAAAGACTCTTGCGCTGGTCATTAGAAGTACAAGAGTACAACTTAATTATAAGCCACATAGCTGGGGAGAACAATGTTGTGGCAGGCTTTCTCTCAAGGCCACACAGTAGGGAGTGCATGGGGATCATTAAGATCCAGTCTGACAATCTTCAGGAAAACATACGAGACTCTCAACGCACCGATCCATATTTTTATAACAAAATTCTAAACCTGAAGAATAATAAGCTGGAGTGTCGTAAAGGACGGTTTGAATTACAGGATGGGATATTACTATGGTTTAACGAGCGAATTAAAAGGGATAACGATCCTTACAGGAACAAAGGAAAAATTTGCATTGGAGAAAACATGGTAATGAAAATTATTGAAATGGCTCATGACAGCAAACTTGCAGGTCATAAAGGAGTCAATAAGACCATTGCTGCCATCAGGCAACAATATTACTGGCCATCCATGAACAAGGATACGTATGCTTACATACAAGCATGTAGCTTATGCCATAGGTGTAAACTGCAGAAAGGACCAGCACCGTTTCAGACTGGTATTAAGGCCAAATATCCATTCGAAAAAATGTGTTGGGATGTGATCGGTACATTACCAGAAACAGAACAAGGAGACAAATACATTCTTGTCTGCATTGATGTTCTATCAAGATACCCCGAGGCCATCCCACTAAAAAATCAATCAGCTGAAACTATAGCGAAAGCATTCATTGAACATATAGTTTGTCGCTATGGACTTCCGTGCGAAGTCATATCCGACCGTGGAGCCAATTTTACCTCAGAACTTATGAGTAACTTATTTTGGGATCTCGGCATCACTCATACCCGCACTACGTCCTATCGTCCATGCTCCAATGGCCTGGTGGAGAGAATGAATCAAAACATTCTCGAAACTCTACGGAAACTCTGTGATGGTAAGCCGTCCCAATGGAAACAACTGCTAAATTCTGCCCTTTTTAGCATACGGACGACCTACAACGAAAACACGAGAGACACCCCTGCACATTTATTATATGGCTTTGATCCTCATACCCTGTGGAATGGTGGCGATCGAGTTGGGAATGAAATGACACCAACACAATACAAATCAGACCTCGTCACTAGACTGCAAATCGCTCGCGAAATAGCTATCGAAGAAAGCGACAAAAGGCGTCTTAACAAATTAAATGAGAGAAACAAAGGAAGACACCTAAAGCAGTATAAACCCGGAGACAGAGCGCTTTTACTTCTTAAGGGCAGAGGAAAGAATAAGTTGGGGTACAGATATGGGGGTCCTTATGTTATATCTAAGCAGATCAGTAGGGTCAACTTTCAGATAAGAAACATTTGAACTAAAGAGCCACAGGTGGTACATATGGACCGACTTAAGCTTGCAAAGGGAAATTTTGATTTTAGGGAGAATAATTGCAGACGCCAAAAACGGACAGCCAAACCTCCAGTCGTAACGGATGACTCAGAAGAAGACGACTCAGAAGAAGATGATTGCTATGCTTTAACACCACCTGACCCGATAGACACACGGATTGTCATCAATGACAATGGTCCACAACCTCCAGAGACACAAATTCCTGAGGTCAACCAGAATCCGGAACATCACCAACACTATAACCTCAGACGACAACCAAGGATAGACTATAGGCGACTCAACGAAGGTCGTGTCCATTGATTCGAGACATTCAGCAGAGACATCTAGCGAAATGCTTCCCTTTGCCCCTGTGCGGGGGGAGGTGGGAGTTGTGACATTCGTCCTTTTCGAAGAAATCGAAAACTTGTTTATTTTTCCGATCCACCACGTGGCCTGGAGGCCACTGGGCTCGGCGTGTGGCTGGCGTCACTGCCTCCGTGAAAATAAAGTGTTTCAAAACTCTGCCAACAGAGGGCGGCACCATCGGCATCAGCCTGAGCCAATAGGAAGCCAGAACACTCGACAAACCGGTACTGGACCCAGGGATGATATATAAGGGGGGGGCTTTCGGATTCGCTGGCAGACGGGTTTCAAGTTCGATCCTGAGAAGAACACCGATCTAAGTGCCGACATGGATGACCCAAGCGACGATAGGTAACTCTGCCCTGCGAGTCTGTAAGCATCCCTATGCTTATATCAAAATTCCCAATGCTTAGTCCAAGCTTAGTGTTAAGGTGGGTTGCACTGTACCGAGGTTGGCTCTTGTGATCACCGATGTTAATGACTTTAAGTTAACTGTGCTAACCTTGCTTCAAGGTCTATATTAATTTGTATGCAAAACTGCTTACCTCCAATTACAAGTTTATAAGAATTGTATATTCATACACTTATTCATTCCTCCCCTATTTTTATCATCAACTCTTCATTTGTAAATAAATCGCCATCCTTTTAATTAAGTCTGCCTAGTCTGAACCTTATTTAATTTAAAGTCCAACAAAACTTCTTGTTGGAATATCACAATGCTAACCCTCTCTCTATATGTAGGGGATATTGCTCATTTCCGGCCAGGTAAATGTAATCCATCGAAAGTTCTTCTTTCCGCACGTGAAGTATAATATGTGTGCATGTATTCTCCAGATTTCCGGAGGCATGTGCACTCCCTGACCAGTCTGCCCTCACTGTTGCGAAGGCGATATTAGAGCACATTGTTTGCAGGTATTGGATACCCCATGAATTAATCTCAGACAGGGGGGCCAATTTCAACTCAGAATTGTTGAAAGTTCTTTGTAAGGATCTGAATATTGATGTGTGGAATGGCTCAACCAGTCCATCACAGAGGTGCTGAGAACTCTATGCGATGACGATCCACGAAACTGGGATGAGAGGCTTCAAGAGGCTTTATTTACTATCCGAACTAACTCTGATGGGAATACTGGTGAGGCACCGGCCTTTGTACTATATATCAAGGGTGGGCACGCTTGAAGTCAATGACAGATGCATTCTGGATTTTCATATATTATAAACAGCCACATTGCGGTTTTTCATTTATTATAAAGAGCCACATTGTAGTTACATAATATTAAATACTCCATCTCAAATAGCAAAACATTAGTTACTTAGTCAATTTAATAAGTTTCAGTGATAAAGTTTCTGAAAAAACTGGTTTAAATTTTCAATGGGAGCCGCATTTAACTCAACAAAGAGCCACATGTGGCTCTCAGAGCCTCACTTGTCTACCTGCTATGTGGATTTGATCCTAGAACTCCTCTATCCTGGGATGAGGGAATCAATCATAGTGTATCTTATTCCTGATTACCACTCTGGTCTGGTCCAGAGACTCATGAAAACTAGGGAAAAGGCTCAGAAGTTGAGCCAGTCTAACAAGAGTAGGGGAGTGGCTCATAGAAACAAAGGTAGAACGAGGTTCAATCTTACTTCTTGGGTGAAAAGGATTGGATGCTCCGAAAGTGGGGGTAGAAAAAATAAACTGGGGCATATGTACTTGGGACCCTTTCGTATTAGTAAAATTTTATCCAGGGTGAGTTACGAAGTTGGAGGTGTCAGGAGAAAGGACAGGCAGGTTCTGCATATAGATAGGCTGAAATCTTGCTACGGGTCTTGGACTAAGAACCTGTCTCGAGACAAGCTCGACCAGAGGATCCTGAGGAATCGGACCTGGAGGAGGATGAAGATGAGCCCATGAGGATTTGGAGAGGACAGACATTAGGATGGGTGAGAAATGCATCCGATCACATTGTGCCTGTAGAACTTCAGCCTGAACCCACCTTGGACGAGCAAGAAGAATGCCCTGTTGTACCAGCAGAACCCTAACCGGACCTTGCTGTGGAAGAGCAGGAAGTACTCTCTGAGGTAGGCAATCAACAGGAACCACCAGATGAGGATGATCAATACTTTCTGAGAAGCAGACAAAGAGTAGACTACAGGCATCTGCACAGTGAACGACACTGAAGGGATCTTCCCTCCGAGGGAGAAAGTCAGTTATTTTATTGTTAAAATTACACTTTGTAGTGCCACTGTGTCAATTTTCCATCAAGGGATCTTCGAACTTACAAAAAGCAACGAGATCGACTTCGATGATTGCACGATGCAGCCGTTAGGCCTAACATCTGAAGCGATGCTTATTTACCTTTTTGGGGACTATACTTGTGTTAATCCTTAGTGTATGCTTATTAAGTGACTGTAAATGGACTTAGATCGTGTGGAGGCTGATTATTTTAAGAATTACATGTAGAAAAATAGTAAATTTTACTTATTTCTTTATTGAGACCAGTACTATTCAACTTTGTTTGACGCTCTGCATCTTGGGTAATCTTGGCTTCGATGATCACTGTCCTGCTGCGCTCGCTATAACTACCGAAAGTATTTTGAGTGCTTCTGGCTTTGCCACCAGAGGGCGATCCCATAATTCACTTCGGGATTGGCCCCTGATATAAAAGAGGAGCGTGAGATTCGAAAGGGCATTCTGAATCAGCCTTCCATGGGCTTAGGACTCCTTAGTAGCGATAGGGATCGGACGAGGCTTTGAGAAACCCAGTGAGACAAAGGTAAATTCCAGCTATTTTTGACTATGCATTTGCTTTCCTACCTATTACTTTCCAGTACTTGTTTAACTTAGTAATCACCCAATTATTTATCATTTGAATTTAAAGTTGAATCTTGTCTTTAGAACTTTAATTATGTAAAGTTTAGTGTCTTATATTAATTGGGGCTTTTTATTTTTATTTTGTTATATTGATGGTTGATATTGGAGATACTCTTAAACTCAGATTATATTGCAACCATGTACTATTTTAATTCGAATTAAAATGATCATGCTATGATAGTTTGTAATAGGTTTGATATCATATTAATGTAGATTTGTAATGTAGTTTTAGTATTATAAATTAAATCTGTCTCTTATCCAAACCTGTACCCTGACTGATTTTTGTCATTTCTCGATATAATCACAACCTATTCACCACAATGAAATTACTGAAATAACGAATTTTTTTCTTAGACATGGTCTGATTTCCTAAGAAAAAATAACTGTTTATAATGAATTTAACGTTAAATGAAGGATTTTCCAATGATACATAATTTAATGTAATGCAATTTGACATCTAATATAATGTGCTAAGGCCCGGCTTCACCAAAGTGTGGTTATTAATGATGATGTAATTTTTGCAAGTTATCAGTTTGTCGTAAATGCAATTCTCACTACATGTCATTAGCCTTAATAATGTGAAAACATTGTTCGAGTGTGGAAATGACATCTTTAAATGAAGAGCTTGTTGCGATTGGAACCCAAGTCTTTACATTTATTGAAATATGCAACATGGACTTATTCAACGTTTATGGATTAATGATATCTTTGTTTGCTTGAAAATGGCCAATAAGAACCTATACTAGAGTAGAAGTAAGAAAAATGGAGAAAGATCGAAGGCTGAAGCAAAATTTTACTTTATCCTTGAAACTTTGAGTAAACAAGGACATCGTTTTGAAAGACCATGACTCCCTGTCCTATTTTCTCTCTTAAGACTGTGGTCATAAATTCCTGAAAGATTTATGTAGAATTTCTATCGCTCTAGGACATACGTGAGAGTTGAAATTTTCCCCAGAGGGTTTGGAAAGCATAGCAACAACTTATTTATGGGTCAATGGGTATTTGGAAAGAGTCTGAATTTAAGTCAAGCACTGAGAATATGACACCATCAATCAGGCTATGTAAAATATAATCAGTTAAGGGGATTGGAAACACTACCTATAGTCGATCCAGGGAAAGATGGAGTAGCCTGGCTTAGCTTTGATATTGTGACATATCTGTGATATGCCACACAGATCCAAATCATTTAACATCATTTGGATCTGTTTTAATTATCTCAATTAATAAACTTGAATTATTTTATCTATCTAATCACAACTATCCTACACGATTTTCAGCGTGAAGCTGGTATTTGTGCTCATTAATCATATGACACTCAATGTAATTGACCAAATACTCTTGTTTTTCTGTATTTTATAACTTTGTAGTTTTTTATTTCTCAATCTATCACTCCATCTTCTCTCCTTTTGTTCAAGATTTCTTCCGTTAAAGGAGATCGTTAAAAGACGCGGTAAAATTCGTTCTAAAGAAAAAATCGTTGCCAGGCAACAAGCCGTGGAGGGGAGGGCTACCGCTAACGATCTTTTTGAAATGATTAAGCGCTTTGATTAAGCAGCAAAGCAGTTTAAGAAGCATTGGAAGCGATGATTGGCTAATTTATTTTTACGTGCTCTTTTCTTTTATGTGCCTCTCTCTCCCTCGAACTCCAGCTCTCGATAACAGACACACATCTGCCAATCATCCCAAGTGAGCTCTTTTGCTCTCGATCTAAGGACTGACCAAGCAAAACATACAGTAGTAGACAGCTCTCGTTCATCAATCGACAAGGTGTATCCTCCATTTACCGCTTGAGCTTACTCGGCTTTGGTCGACCGTCTTTTGGGTTAGGCAAAAGCTTGCTGACACTTTCTTAGCCCTCGCGCTTTGAGACACTATTGTTCTCTTTTATGCGTGGAGGGAGGAAAGTTGTCACTAACCAAGACAACGGCGAAGCGAGGGAAAGTTAATGCGAGTCAGTGAGAGTGAAGGCGGAGAACGCGCCACTACAAGCAGCAGACTCCACTTGACAACGATCCAGGTTGAGGGGCATTCTCAGCGGTGAACGTCTGTGATTCACGGACAACACAGTGGGTTCTAGCTGTGTGTGGAAGCAGCGGCCAAAGCGGGAATCAGCAATCAACGATCAGCGGATGCTCGTCTGGCAATATTGCACTGACATCAACAAAAACAAAACTTCAGTGGCAACTACTTCTTCGACATTCGTCTTCATCATATGCAGATTTTCCAGTGACAAACAACGATTACAAGAGTGATCCACTAAACGAACAGATAAGTGTTAAACAAATTCAAACTGAATTATAAAAGTTGAACTGACTATGTCACGAGAACTTGGCACTGGCGCGTTATTTATTTAACTGAAATAAGAAGGGAAATTTCTATTTCATATGTACCTTTCATTTCAAAGAACTTTAAATTTAGAAGATTAATTTACGTAATTAAAGATCTTATAGCAATTTGTGTATCATACTAACAAACTAATTAAATTATTTATCTGACTTTCAATAAAGATCATCAGATTTAATTAAAATTGTTTCCCTTTTATGAGCACAAATAGTTCACTTCACGTAAGAAAGTTTAACAATAATTAAAGAAGTAACTGAGAGCATAGTTAAAGTATATTCTTAACAATTAATAATACAGTCAATTCTCGTTAATACGAAATCTTGGGGACCAAGAAATTTTTTCGTATTATTCGTATTTCGTATAAACCAACAATGCTAAAAGTGTTATGAAATTTTCAATGTTCAGCTGGTTTGCAAACTGGTTAGCTTTTTCTTTTAGAATATCGCCACTAATGGGAATGTTCTTTTGTCGAGCCTAAAACAAATACAGCATACAGTACATTATAGAAAAAATGCTTACAGTAATTTCTACAGCACTGTATTGTACTACATGTATACTGGAAAAGAAAAAACGTTAACTTACTTGTTTAAACCATGTTAAAAGTGCCGTTTTCATGTCTTCGTGTGCTGCTTTTCGCATTCGTTTTCTTCTCAGAGTTCCATTCGATTCAGCCTGTTGTCTTATCTTTTCCTAGTTTTTAAGTATTGTTGATAATGTTGATGGTGGAATGTCAAAGTCTTTAGCAACCTGCCCTTTTATAGCATTTGGTTTTTCCACTGCATTCAGAATTTGTAACTTAAGATCTAATGAAAGATCCTTTCGTTTCCTTTTGCTTGAAGCTGACATTGAATAAAATTCCTGACTGTAATAAAATTAGATAACTGCGTTGTAGCGATGAGAAAATTGATTTTGAAACGATGTTGATTTTGCACTTGTTTAAATAAAGATTTGAGCGCCATGTGACAAGATTTCAGATCTGAATACCTGAACCAATCTGATTTCGCGAGTCAGATTTCCCGTTAGTTTGAAAGCACGTGATTCAGATTTCGCGAATCAGATTTCCCGTTAGTTTTAAAGCACGTGATTCAGATTTCGCGCTAACCTCGAAGCCACGTGAGAAAACAAATCACACGTGCGTTTATCTTACTTTTGACAGAAGCAATCACACATGAAATGACTTTGAAAATTATTTTTATTAACTTTACACTTCGAAATCTGAAATTTTATCATTAAAATTGTTCCTAAAAGGACTATTTTTCAATAAAATTATGAAATTTTCCTTCGTATAAACCATATTTTAATAAAAATATGTTCTTATAAAGCAGAAAATTTTACATAATAATTGCTTTCTCGGGGACGGGCCACAAAATGTCTTCTTATTAACCGGAATTACGTATTAACCGGTTTCGTATTAACGAGAATTGACTATAGTAAGAACTGTTAAGAAGGGAATCTTAATCATTATTAAATAAATAAAATATTGCGGGCACAACGATAATGTACTTTTAATTTAGAATAAGTGGGAATCTAGCTTATTCGGAGGGGCTTTCTCTTGGAACAGAAGGGGGGTGGTCCTCAGAATGCCAGGGCTGGTCTGCCGAGACGGTTAAAACTCTTAAGGTAAGTAAACGCTATATGGAACCTAATTAACGATAAAATTATAATGATGGGGATATTTTATTTATTCTGAAAAGATTCACAGGTAAATCAAATAGAGTGGGGACACGGCCAAGTAAAGTAAAATATATTTCGAGTGTAACTTAGGAAATCAATCGAATTTCTCACATCCTTCTCCCCCCCCCCCCCATCACAATATCAATTAATCATGTCGGGCAATTGACACGCATGGAATTATGAGGTTTCTTCATTATCTACGTGGGCGTCAATCCATTCACAACGTGTAGTGACTAGCGATCATAATGGCTACTTCATCTACAACACATAACACTTTTGGAAATTGAGGGCAGACTCTTCATAGCCAAGCTAGGGAGATTGTGTGGAATGTATTTTCCTATTTTAGGATTGTGATAAAAGCACTTCAGCATTAGTAGAGGAAACATCTAATGCAGCATAAGTTTTGGCGACATCCGTTCGAAGAATCGTTCAGAAGGTAGCTAGGCCTACTTCGGAGACTGAAGCAAGCATGCCGAACCCTTCACCTTTTTCGACACATGCGAAGAAGAGGATAAGGGAGTCACATGTTAAAAATTTGGATGAATTTGAACTTTCAGTTGCATGGGCAAGTGTTGCTAGAATACATCGAGAAGAAGATATCTTATGATTACAAATATTTTCAAAAGGGGTTTAAAGAGAGGACTGGATACTGCGGGTAAAGATCTTCCTTCGACATGATCATGGATGAAAAACTGTGTAAGAAGTTTGGACAAATCTACAGTCATAAGTTCTATAATAAACGTACAGAGGTAATAGTGCAACGATGGCGATATTTACGACAGATACAAGTGCTACCTTAAAGACTAACTCATTAAAAGGCCATTTTAATGGCCAGCAAATAAACGAAAGAGCTACTCCTTTGTTTGTAAATTTTAATTTTAATTTTTGTAGTTGTTAAATATTTAATTGCCGTTCATCTTTAAAATTCCTTAAATTCTAATTCATTAAAAGAAATAACAAAAGAAGAGAAAGGTTTATTAAAGAATAAAATAATACCGATACCGGTCAAATCCCGTTATAACTAATTCCATTATAACGAGGATTTCACTATAACGAAGATTTTGTGCGGTCTCGGCAAAAATTCTATTCATTTACAGTGGCACCTCTGATTACGAGCTTAATCCGTTCCTGGAACTCTCTCATAATTCGAAACACTCGTAAAGCGAAGCAAGTTTTCCTCTAGGAAATAATGAAAACTGAGGTAATTCGTTCCACAACAAAAAAAAATACATGTACATGTATAGGCTATTCAAATTTTAATTCTTTGTAATTGCGATTCAAAAATGATTAAATGAAAATATAAAACTAGAAAAAAAACAAATTACAGTATGTAAAACTCTAGTATGTATTATGCACATGTATCATTAACTATTCCATTATAACTAAATTCTACTTCTTATCAATGTTTTTCTTTATAGGAGGCATTGTTGAAGAACACTTGGACATGCTTACAAACTATACATACAGTATAATGTACATGATAGCAGTAAATTATCGCATTGGTTATCGTGGGAGGAAATGGAATGGTGATAGCCATGTGAAGGTTTACGTGACTACCATGGAAGTGAAGGGACGTGGGAAAGTGCTTGAAAAATTCGAAGGCAGGAAGTGCTTGAAAAAAGTTCAAAAGTGAATGAAAAGAAATGCTCGCATTACGAAGCCAGCTCTTATATCGAATCAAAATTTTTTATATATTTGTGCTCGTAATGCGAAACACTCTTTAACCGAGCTACTCGTAATCCGAGGTTCCACTGTAATGTTATTACGATCTCGCTATAAAGAAATCTTTATAACGAAGTTTTCATTGTAACGAAGCATATTTTTGGTCCCCACAACATTATAATTTCACTATAACGAAATTTTATTTGGAAGTTGCACTTTAGATAAGTGGCAAATCGAATCTGTAAAAATCAGCAAATTAAAAACAACCACTCTTGTTAGTAAGACACAAATTATTTTAGCATAGGCCTACAAACAAAACGATTTGAAGATCATGTTTCTATTCGAAGAAATATTTTTAAAAAATACAGTATTGTTTTCAAACGTCTTATTCATCACTATTTTCAATACTGTGTACATGCACAGCCTACTATATAGGTAACAGCCTGTTCAATCGACACGACTTCCATTGAAATCTTAAGACCGCCTTAGTTCAACGACTTCTCACGTGAGGGCACTTTTAGTGAGGGATAACCTTGGTAAAAACTGTTTACACTTATGCACAGAGCTACAGCTGATCAAGTTTTTTTAAGTGTCAAAATGAAACAATATTCCTAGATATTAATTAATATGCACCATTAACAAGCCAAAGAATGTTACTTTTCCAAAAAAAAAAATGCGACATTATATAAGATTGATATATTAATATATAAAATTAAGATTATATAATAATAATATATAAGATTAATATATTAATATTATTATATATTAATATATAAGATTAAATATAAGATTAAGTATTAAATAAGATTAAATATATATATAAGATTACATATATATGTAAATATGCAGCCTGTTTGTAGGCTAACCAGTAGAAAACAATAGAATGGTAGCAGTGGTAAGGCTTTTTCAATGCTAAAAAGACTTTCTTCACCCTAAAGCTCTAGATTAGGAAAGTACGGCAAACTTCGTCGTCTGCTACGAAATCCACAATTGTTGGCCCAGTGGGCCCTATCAAGTGAGTTACGCTTCCTCTAAAATTCCGCTTAAATGCATCCTTTTCGCAAATTTTCTTATTATTATCGTCTGGAAATATAACTGACAATCAGTAAATTCTGTTATTTCTTTAAATTTTATTTTCAATTAAAATTTTTTACATATAAATAATGATAACGTTGAGGCAATTTACTGATATCCAGATTAAGTTTTTAGTTTTTTTTCACTTTATTTATTTATCCTTAATAAACGATTTACATATAATTAATAAATTTTAAAAAACATTGTGTGTAGTTTTTGTGATTTTATTTATCAAAATATAATTTTATAAATTTTTATTAAAATATAACTTAATAAGCTTTTATCAAATTAACTTTTATATTTATATCAAAAATTTCACTTTACCAATTTTAATTTTGTTAAATTATAAAAATTATTAAATTATTAAAAAAAAACTATAATTATAATTATAAAAAATATCAAATGTAATTTAATAAAATAGAACTATTAAATTTAAGTTTTTGATTTAAATATAAAAATTACTTTGATAATTATATTTTGATAGAAAATTTTAAAAATTATAATTTGGAAAATCTATCCGTTTGATTACAAAAAAAATTACAAAAAAATTACTACACATGCAATGTATTTTGAAATTTATTCATTTATGCTGGGTTTATAATATTGACATAAAAAATCTACCAAAAACTCATAGTTAAAAATTTTCTATATTTTTTTTTTCACCCAAATAGGAAATTTTCATTATTCAATTTCATATGTTATATTCAAGTTTAATGATGAGTGATAATTAACTTCGCTAAAATAAGATGAAAATAACATAGACGTTTTATTTCAAGTTTTGCCTCACATTTCACAGACAGTTTAACCTTGTTATATTGAATTGTATTTTCTTAACAAAAAATTATATTTTCTGATCGTCTGAGAATTGCACAATGCAACCTTTCTATAATATTCGGTAAAGTTATAATATAAACTTACTTGCTTCTTATTACTTCTTCGGATATTTTAACAAATTTATTAACCTCCGAGGAGCATAGATGGAAGGATCCTGAAATTTTGCTTATTCGGATTAAAATTTAGGATCAATCAACGAATATTTCATTAAAAATATAATCTAAATTGCATCTTCCACATGCATTTCAATAGTATCTATCGCTGCATTTGGGCCAACAATGGCTGACAAACTCACGTGACAGCCGTTCTACCAATCAGCAGCTGCGGGCGGGGCGGAAAAGGTTTGCCGTACTTTCCTAATCTAGACCTTTACTTCACCCTACTTAAAAGTGCCCTCCTCCTTTACTGCGGTGAAACTTGGAAACTGTCGATTGAACAGGCTGTTATCTATATAGTAGGCTGTGGTACATATAATGTATTGTTATCAATATTTTGTGGGAATTTAAATCAGTAAACGATAGTAAAACGATAGCATTCCGGTAGTCCCGCATGTTTAAGGCGCAAGGTTTTTTTACTCGTATTTCTTCAAAAAAAAAATACGGTGTGTAAAATTCAATTATTTTAATACGTGCAATACAGTACTATTAAATTCGAACTAAATCTACAATTTTTAATATTAAACAGAAGGAAAAACTTAAAGAATTTCATTAAAATGGAGCTATTTTAGTCACGTGAAATGGAACTATTTTATTCGTAATGTTACGAAGGATATAAGCAAGACACTCAATGCATGGCCTCCGTAGTTAGAGGAGGCCATGCTCAATGTAACGCTTATATTTTAATTATGTTAAACTAGTTTAAATATCTGAAAACAAGAACCATTAAAAAATAAAATCTTTGTCATGTTCAATTTATTTACTGAAATTGTGCACCCAAACTACTATTTATAGTGGCAAAGACTTAACAGTAAAAAGTACAACCTCCATTTTTAATCATGATTTCCGGTAAGGATGAAGCATTACTGTTATACTACAGATTATTTCACAATCCTAACACTACTGTACATTTAAAACGTTAATATTGGTTGACATTTGCTGTAATTACTGATAACCATTAAAATTGTATATTCTCGGTTTAAAATGAGCTATTTTTCATTTATTCTCAAATTAATTTGCAATCTCGATTTAATGAAGTTTTCATTATAACGAAGTAAACCGATGGTCCCTTGAACTTCGTTATAACGGGATTCGACTATATAGTGACTTCAGTTTTATCGATTACAATCTATATACATGTATATAATAAAATAGTAGCAAGGTGAAAAATTTACATTAAATTTTTTTTGAGAAAAAGTGATTGCTACGAGTATTATAAACTATACTGAAGCTCAAACAATAGTTTTAGGATTTTTGTCTGTTTATGTGTATCTCTGTTTATATGTTAGAAGCTGGTGCCAAAACTAGTGAAGGAATTTAGTTGAAATTTGTTGTGATGGTTATTTAATACCTGAGTCAACATATAGGATACTTTTTTCTGTGGGGAAAAAGCATCATTCCCACGGGAAAAAACAACTGGTTCTAGCAAAAATATAATTTTTCATCAATAATTTAAATATCTGAGGTATGGCGTGTATAAAATCCTCATAGAACATCCAATTATTACTCTTTAAAAATATAATGTCAACAGATGTCGTAACGAGTAAATCGCGCTATGGTTTTGTTCCATACGAATCTATATATAAGGAGAATAATTGCCAACAGATGTCCCCAAGATGCATATTTCGAGTTCTTCGAGTACAACAACGTTTGTATATATTAATTGACAACTGTATCTCGATTGCTCTCGCTTCCTCAGCGTCCATTTATTTTGGCTCCCGAAGGTAAAACAACGAACGTAAAAACAAATAAATTTGTATGGTAGAAGGATACATTCGCACAGGGTTATCACGAGATAATGATAGCTACAGATTCAAAAAAGAAAATTGTGTTTTTCAATAAGAGGAAAAGCTGTTCATGTTGTTTACATTGTGCTTGGGGTGATGAAATGAATGCTTCTGCCGTCTCTTCATTTTTACCAAAAAAAAAATTAATTTCCCTACAAGGGCTTAGTCCATTTCCATAAAAAATGCGTCAGTGCATAGTTTTAGGACCCCTCTAAGTGTGAATTACTTTAAAAAAAAAATTGATGAGGGGGGGGGGGGAGTTAATGACTCCAAAATGGCTCATCACAACCAAACAAGTTATGTATAAAAAATTCACCTTAATGAGTGTAGTATGTACATGTCAAGTTTATTGAGTTTGGTTTGCTGGTTTGAACGCTACAGCCAAAAAAATTAATATCTTGACAAAAAGCCTTACACAATTGACATAAAATATACGCTAAGGCACAATTTAGGGCACCTTCTAAGTATTTATAATTTTTATTTGGTTCTGCTATTTGCCGTTTCAGAGGAGTTAGCTGCACAAAAATTGGTCACAGACGGAATTTTATTTTCTCAAAATTTCAATATATCTTTTCGAATCATGAGTTTTTTAATTGAATTCAGCAAAAAAAAAAAAAAAAAAAAAAAAAAAAATCTGAGTTTCTGAAATGAACACATAGGCCTTCACTCTTAGAGAGTGGCAGGCCAATACTGAAAGTTTATCATAACTTTTTGGCCTTCACATTAATTCTATTCAACCATAAAATATAGTCGTAATTTAATTTTTCCTTGCTGATCTCGATTTATTTGGGGCAGTTTCTTAATATAAAAGTGAAATGCCCCTCGCTGACTAATCACGAAATCTCGTGGAAATAAGAAATCTATACTTGCAGGCGGATGAAGTCTAGCCTATACTCGATTTTATCTATTTCGACTTTAACGCGGATGAAGTAGCGGGTAGCAGCTAGTTTTAAATAAAATAAAATAAAAAATAAAAATAAAATTTCAGTTAAACATCTATAATTTATATTATCATGATGGGATAGAGCTTTTAAAAAATTTATTTATTTATTTATTTATTTTATTTATTTATTTATTATTTTTAATTTATTTTTTAAATTTAATATGCAGCATAAGCTAGGACGATAATAAAAAGTAAAAATATGGATAAAACGCTTCACGCTTAAGACCTGTAAACCAGGAACGATTAATCGCAAAATCAAACCTTTCTCTGATTGGCCATTTCAAAATTCCTAGTCTCTGCCCACTCCATCTTTCCCTGGATGGACTATAGTTGTTCAGTCATTGTGTTGACTTTCCTAAGGTTTTGTTTTGACTTTCCAAAAAATATTCCCATCCGATTTTTTGACAATGTGGACGGGGGAGTTCCACCTGCTTCGCAAGGGCTCAATGATGCCTGCTTTAAGGTATTGTTGAATGAGATCTTTATATTGTCTTTATAGATATGTGGGATAGGATATTGCTTGGTGAAAATGGCTTTATCACTTTCTACTTTGTATTCTGCCACAAGTCACCGAACTCCTGTGAGTCAAAGCAGATTTAATCTCGGGAAAGCTGTCGGGACATGCATTTAATATAGCCTGCATGTTATGAACCACCAGGTTTGGGTTGATTTGAGCCGGAACATTGGCAGTGCATTGTCAATGGTCAATTTGTTACCATCCATTGGCATATGTTATTAACCACCTGTACTTTTCAGCAACGTGTCGGAGTATTTGTTTTAAATGAGATATTTCATCACTAAGGTGTGCCACCTGGTTTTGCAGTTCAGCGATTATACACGATTGGTCCAGATTCATTTTTGACTTGGTTTCCACTTCCATCAATCTGTCAATTGCATCCTCATGTGGGAGGGTTGAGGTAATGTATGGACAGTGTAAGTGGAGGCATAAGGGTTCCTTTTGTCTGTCAAGGAGCATGTTAGTATGGAGAGCATACCTAATTTCTGCAGTGCTTCAGCTGCACCCCAAAAGCAGCATTTATAATCTCTTTCTAAATTGACGGACTGACTCTGGGTTGTTGCATGGCATTAAAGAAGGATGTGATTGGGTCATGGCATTCCCCTGTATTTATCGGGAAGAGATTGATCAGTCCAGTTAAAAGAATCTCAACTTCCGTGGCTTGCACTATTGATGATGCTTCACCTACCTCTGCAGCTCTATCTGTCATGCATGACTGTAAAACCAAGCAGCCAATATTTTTTGGCCATTGTGCTATGCAGTTTACAGGTCTGGCTATACTTGCAAAATCCATTACGGAGAGCTCTCCTTCCTCCCCTGAGAATCTAGGAATTAATTCAGCCAAGTCGAAATTGGGTCCCACTTGCCCTGAAGGAATTGCAATAGTCTCGTTAATGCTTGGCGATGGGGCCATGATGCCTATGAATATGCCACCGTGCGATGGGTTATTTGAATAATGAAGGAATTGGGGAAATTATTAATTTCGGATCAAGGCATCAGTTATGGTATGTTCTCCCCTCCCGTTTTGTGACCACTTGTTTAAGCACTGGAGATCTCACTTGTGATACTACCTTCTTTAGGAGTACACCTCCCAGTGAGCGAACATATCATTAATGCAGTTACAAGCCAAGCGTGCAACGCAGTTGAAATTATCTTTAACCAGGGATGAACAATATTGAGCTCCCTGCCCTTCGTCATGGATCATATAGTGACAGTTCTTTTATTTTCTTTATAGTATTTGGTTGTGCCACTATAACAATCAATTAATCCCTCCCCTTATTTTAATGCTGTTCAGTCTATTATATTAAGCAAATCAACAAGACAAATGATATAAAAGGAAATAATTTCTTTATTTAACGATGGATTAAAAAATGAATAAATAAGTTCTAAAGCTTAAATGGGGGTTAGTAAAGTTAATTAATTATAATAGTGAATAAGTGCTAATGAACTAAATAATTAATGAATTCATTTTTCAGTAAGAGGTTGCTCAATTCTAATCACGGTCACATTCATGGTCAGAGTCATTCCCTCTCTCTTTCTCTCTTTTATGTTTCAATAAACTCTGACTTTAAGTGCGATATCACACTCATGAATTATGACTTATCATCAGGGCTTGTCATTTATGTGATCAAAAAATATAAACTGATGTGATGTGATATGTGATTAAAAGAAGTCATATTAGAAGACGTGTATGTGATGTATAAAATAATAATATTTAATGATAGAACCATTCCTTACATTAGCTAATGTATATATTACAAACTTTTATTTTCACATCATTTGTAAAAATCAGCGACTGTGGATATTGTCACAACAAAGAAAAAAATCCAACAATGGGTTATCTAACAATGGGGTATTTCCCGATTATACAATCGGGTATGTTCGCTTCTAGTAATAAATTGTGACAGAGGTCTTGAATCCTTACCGTTGTACAAACCGTAAGTACAAACCGTTTGCAATAAAACAAACGACACAAATGTGACAGAGGCTTTGATGTACTCAATCAATAGAGAAAAGGCTTACACTGGCTTGTGTTAAGACAAAGGCAAGATTCACCACTGTCAGTATACGATTATGATAAGATTATGATAAGAGCATAAAACGCTTACCTTAAATTCCGGATCGTATAGTGTAAAATCATCAATAAATTTGCGTTGTGTTTGCAATAACCCCGTTTGTTCGTTAAGAAATTAATTAAGACAGAATTGATACCCCGATAAAATACTCTTATACGACAATCCAATACGACACTTACGTGATATTAATTGATGAATAAACAATCAGTTCCTTATTGAAAATAAAGGAGGATTTATTCAGAATAATAAAACGTAATATTCAAGTTGAAAAATAGTTAGAATGTTAGTATGAGAAAAATACTAAAATGAGGAAATAAACAACAACATACTATTAAGTTGTGACCATTTAAGGCGTTGAGACTCATCACTCCCCCCCTTTTTAGATCCGTTGAAACAATTTCGTTTTTTGAAAGTTTTAAGTTCGAATAAGAGTTCACTGATTTAACTGCGCGTAAGTTCTTTTGATGCAGAGTTCTGTGTTGTCAAATACATGGTAGTGGTTTCGTGAGTCCATACTATTACGATGTTAACCAAAAGAGTTCCACCGATGCCGCCGACGGAGTAAGAAGAGGCACCCTAGGACGATCTCCATTTTTGACGCAAGTTGAGCAGCACGCCGTGCACATGGTTCATGTGCTGCACCCGCCGCCCGCTCCACCGTTGTCGCATAACTGGCTTTTGGCTCCTTCGTGCTTAGCCCAGGCGTGTTCCTTCGCCTGCCACCGCAGACATCGCAAGGTTGCTGCCAGCAGGTTCCTCGTCCTCCCGCTCTCTGCTCACACCAACTGCCGCTTGCTGTTTCCCTTCAGCTTTGTTCGTGGATTGCATTTTCATGCCACCAGTTCTGCACGGCCTCATCCGGTTAAGCCCCGCGTCGGGACCGGCCAAGTGGCTGACCGTCCCGCGCGGAACAAAACGTGTTCACTTGAATAGATTCAGAATAACATAACTGATTCAGAGGTAAGAGGTAAGAGAGCGTGTATTAAGATTCCCCTTCTTATGTAGGATTTCATCATTCCAAAGCACGTGATTAGTCACAACCAATCAGCTGTCCCTGCTGTCCGTTCCACCGCCAGTGTGCAAAAGAAAACTCCCGCCGAAAAGGAAAACGTTGCCTAGGCAACGTGAGAAAAAAATGGAGATTGCCTCCAACTTCCCCCTTTTCACTCGAACGGAAAACGAAAGCTAATAACAACTGACTGCAAAACAAAATAAAGTTACAAAATTACAATAAACGAGATAACTTCGTGATAGACTATAAAGCTGAAATGAACTGAGATTTTAATGCTGATCATAAAATGAATTATTCGAGGTCAAGAACCGTCACGAAGTTACTCAAAACACAAAAGTTTCACTTAAGCCTACTCAAAAAGGAGAACAAAGACTCAGATTTAAATGAATGAAATCTAAATCTTTGTAACAAATCATTATTGGATAAAAAATACAACGAATACAAATGTGTAAGATTACATTTGGATTTGTGTGATATATCAGATATATCACAAAATAAAAATACATATTTTTCTATGAAATTGCAATTCATGATAGAAAAGAGTTGTAATTGATCACATTGTGCTTTGCGAGATTTTCCTTTGTGAATGAATTGCAATTATCTCGCAGAATTGCCTTATATACAGAAAAGGACCGCTAAACATCAACTGACACTAAAGGCTGGTTTCCATGTGCCACAATTTATTGCGACTATGCGACTAGTTGATTTTGCATCGATGCGTTTACAATGTGCGACTATGCGTCTTGGCGGCTTCGGTTTCCATGCTCCTGAAGTGTTCCTGCTTTTTCCCGTGTTGGCTTTTGAAAAAGCATGGCGTCTTGGTTAGCGAAGCATTGGCGACGATGCGTTTTCGTGCCATTTTAAAATTCTTTTCAGCCATCTATAAAAAATATATTATGAGACTGACCATGTGTGTCGTTTTACAGCCTCTCGAGCTAATTGAAGCGAGCATTTCTAAGGAAATTCTTAAGTACAACACTATTTGGTATCATGCTGACGGGAAAGGGGTGGGGGGTGCAGAGGCTTAGGCTATGGCAGAGGAAGCCTCATCTGTTTCCTTTTGAAGAAAAGGACTCATGAAATAACAAATACAACCCTTGAGATTTGTTTTTTTTTATGGCTATATAATTCCTTCTAAAAATCAAGATTATAAATCTGTTTCCTCAAATATATAATATTAAAATGCGTACATCAATAACAATAACATAAAAAGTCGTTAAATTTTCCAAACAGTAAAATTTGTAATACGAAAACAAGTAATCGATAACATTACAATAGCGAAAGAAATATACCCTAATTGAAAAAAAAGTATTTTATAAATATAGCAGAATTAAGATTATCCCAAGAGTAATTTCTTTCTCAAAATTAGTAATGAAAAACCAATAGAAAAGAATGGCAAGAATGCAAATAAAGGTAAATAATACATTAAAAAAAGAAAATACTTTTAAAGAAGTATTAAGAAACAAAAAGAAAGAAAGAAAAAAAGAAAATGAAACTTAAAAGGAATTGTACGAGGGTGGGCTGAAAAGTAATGCCTCCATGGCTGTAACTTTTTTATTTTTTAACCGATTTTCAAAATTCTTTTTGTATCTGATACTCACATTTCTCCTCTATGTAATGCACTATTCACTTTTCGACATAGTCCCCATTCCTTTCCACGCATTGTACCAATGCGTGACTAGTTGGGTGAACCCGTCGGAGAGGAATTCCGGGGTTGTTGTCGACACCAAGACCGAACGGCAGGTTTCACCTCGTCGTCAGAATGCAACTCATGCCCCTTAAGGTGCTCTTTCCTCTTTGGGAAGTGGTGAAAGTCGCAAGGTGCAAAGTCTTTCATTTTTGAACTGCAGTTTCTCATCTTTGAACTGTAGGCGCTGCAACCCCCTCTGATGTGTGGCGATCATGTGCGGACGGGCGTTATCGTGCTGTAGAAGAGGATACAAAGCTGCCATTCAATCCTCGTATCGACGACAACCCCGGAATTCCTCTCCGACGGGTTCACCCGACTAGTCACGCGTTGGTACAATGCGTGGAAAGGGATGGGGACTATATCAGTGTATACAAGAAGCGGATCCTCTTCAATTAGTCACCCCTTGGTCATAGTCCCTTTGCATCACATTCAAGTCTTCAAATTCATTTCCATTCCGTATACACATATTTTCCTTCAACTCTTTTCTTGAATAAAACTAAATTTGCCGTAATTTTGAAAAAAAAACTTTTAATTTTTTTTTTTTTTTCCTGAATTAACTTAAAAACTCATGATTCGAATTCAATGGAAAAATCATTCACTACCTATCGGAAGGGGGGAAGGTGCTTGTAAAAGCCAGGAGAGGGATGAATGAAGGCCCCCCCCCCCCTTATTTGATGCAACTTGGCTAACATTTTATTTACAAAAATAATTCGTCTCAATCAGAGGAATCCGTAAATCTGAAATTAATTGACTTTTGCTGGCTGTTATCAATGCTACAGACATTTTTTTTTCTTTTAAAAGTGGATTTCTCTAAAAAGACTTAACCGTTTGTTATAAAGGAGTACAAGTACATTAATTTGTTAATGGTTAATGAAAGTAGGAAAGAAAATTGCACAGCTTGGATTTGAACCAGGAATCTTCAGTTCAATACGCTGCAAACCGTTCAGGAGAAGTAATCTGCACAAATTTTGATCATGGACCATATACTGT
>JAHWFO010037836.1:218603-270765 GCA_023313115.1 Rhysida immarginata
TGTGTTCTCTAGCAGAGGTCATTCCCTCATCTACAGGCCTATTCCTGGGAATTACTTAAAAGAAAATAAACACATGTACTAAACAGGTGGTGGCCTATCCTTGACAAAGCCGGGAATAAATGGCGAAACTAGTTGGAACTCCTGATGTCCCTGTGTTATACCGAGGCCACCACCTGTTTAGTTAATAGGAACAGTATTATGATCCATCCTTCCACCGATAAAACACATGTACATCGAGTTACTTATGCATATAGAAAAGTTACCGAAATTATATTATAGTGCAGTGGCCTCCACATTTTCTACTTGAAATTTTTCACTTTTCATCACAACAGAAATAATTAATTCCAATGGGAATAGATGAGAAGCAATTAAAAAAATCCTTTTCAGATTCCTCTATTCTTGATTTGAGTAATTAAAAAATAGAATGAGGGAAATGCACTTAAAAGTAGATACGGAAAATTATACCTATTAGTGAATGCTGTAACGGGCCAAAAATGGCACGTACAATCTTCAGTTGACCTTACTGATATGAGAGGAAAACTTCGCTAGGGAGCTTTAAGCAATAGAGGCCCAAACGAATCAATATTAAATTACCCCAAGAAAGAAGTTAAAGATAGTTTAATTTTATCCCCATTGTTACGTTTAACAGAGGTTTATAAATTCTAGAAGATAATAATTAAGAAAGAAAGTAATGATCAATTTTTTTAAGATTGGATTAAAGCCAAGAAAAAGGAACTTGCTTTATTACTGAGACTTATCGTTAATCAAGTGGATAATTAAATGAAGGGTAGAAGCGAAAGTCCAAATCCAAGTATAAAATAGAACTTTTATTGCTTTCTTTTTATAAATAAAGGCAGTTAAAGAGAAAACAACTTTGCCACAGAATAATTGGTCTTCACAACTGGATACGGAATTTGGTGTACGTACAATTTGTAAACAATACAGCTGGGGAGAGGCACCCTCGGCCGAAGCGTAGAACCAAGGCAGTCAAAAGAGTTGATTGGACCGAAAAATTGCTATCTAACTTGGAATTAAAAAAAAAGCAGATAATACAGGTTTAGATAAAATAATTAAAATATAAAAAGCAGGATTATTAACTCTAGGCTGAGAAATAGAGAAGGAAAAAATAACAAAATTATAATTGAATACAGGAAATAATGCAAGGGAAAAACACAATCATTGGTCGTTTCTGAATGGTAAAACTTGAGGTCGATTGCTTGAGATTAACGATGAATTATCAACGAAGATCTGGGGGTCGCCGGGAGGTCACGGACTCAAAGGAAACTCCCTTTCCTGGGACGCAACTCTCGTCAAAGCTTTCCGAATAGGACCACGAAGGTGAGTCAGGAACTGATGGACTTTTCTGCCAAGTGTTTGCATAATAAGAGAAGAAAGTCCAATACACAAAAGTGACAAAAAAGAAAATCAAACTTAACATTCCAAAGAGTTAACCGACATTAGCATATAATCTTATCATAGTAAAAAAAAAAAAAAAAAAAAAAAAAATGAAGAGAAACAGTAAAAGTCTTACCCCTGGAGGAACGAAGAGCGACACAGGACAAAGAAAATAGACAAACGTAAAAACGAATTAAACAACAATGACTGTATCACCTACAAATATACAAACTACAGAGGTTGGGGTAAACACTCGTCCAAGGCATCATCCACATAGAGAGGGGAAAACACAGCAGAGCGTAAGAGAAGCACTAAAAAAAAGTAAGACGAAAAAAACAATAATAAAAGAAAATCAGAAAAATACAAGGAATCTTAAAAGAAAAAACAGGATTCGACATCAAAACAGTAGTCGATTCGCTATTAAGCTTCTAAAACATCAACAATCGAGTTGAAGTCTAATTGTATATCTTCTAGGGGGAAGAATAAAACCTTCGTGTTAAGCATTTTAAATAAGGGTAAGAACTCGGCGAAATTCAAGAGCTTGGAGGTTCTAAAGTTTCAAAAGTTTTCTAAATTACTTGTGAGTCCGCAGGATAGACGAAACGGCAATCCCAGACAGGAAATTGACTTCATAATCAGAAGAGGTTTCCGAATAGAAACGGTTCCGGCTCAATTCTTGGACAGCAACGGTGGGTGCAACGGGAGAGTACATGGACGCAAAGTTTTCCGAAATAGAGATGGCCAGGAGGGTCGAACACATTCAGTTCGGCAAAAGGCATGTTCTCTTACCGAAAAACTTCACCGACTTAATCGTAGTTGCAATAGATTCGACGATTTATCCATAACACTCGGCATACTGTTGGTTCCATCGATCCATACAGATTATATTGCGTTCCAAAATCTGCAGCCGAAATTAGCCAACTTATTCAAACCATCGAGTGACGTTCCAATTCTCTTGGAGAAATGACTGAGAGTCGACCAATGCTTGTTCACTGGCTGGAAGCGTTGACGCCACTGCCTCAAAAACTAAGCGCTTGAAAAAAGAAAAAACTTCACGCGCAATCAACGTGAAACGACGTCGTTCTAAAAAGTAACAAAACCTTGAGAAAAAATAATTACTGTCGCCTAACGAAAAGCAACAAAGGGAAAAATTTCGCTAATACAACAATGAGTTTTTCACAAAGCAAGCTCATTTTCAAAATTAAGAAACGATAAATATTTAAATATATAGTTACACTAAATTCTCTTAAACTTACTGAAAAGAGAAAAGGAAATTCTTTTGTCATTTTCTTTCATCAGGTTCAAAGAAAAACTAACCCCAGCCCAATGCGTCACAAAAACTCTAATTCGCGAATTGATGAAGGAGGAAACGACTTACGTGATCACGACAATTGTTTTCTTCTCTGATGATTAACGGTTACTTGTAGATAAATTTTGTGCAATTAAGTCTGGCCAGACTAAAATGAGGATAAAGAATCCTTTATAAGAAGTTATTCGTCAACCGAGACAAAAGTCATATAACCCAAATCAACTCTTAAGAACGCGTTATGTGCACCCTTTATTAGAATCAGTCTGTCGGGAGGGGGCCACAGTAACCTCCCTAATAAATAGAATTAAATATATATATAGTCTCCACCAACACCAGAGAGCGATAATCGAAGATGACATAGTAAAAAGGCGGGGCAGACGGGATAACTAGCGGATGGTAGTCCGACAACGAACAGAAAACGGAAAGATAACAGTGGTGGAACACGAGCCGGGAGTCAACCAAACCGTGAGAATAATGCACGAGAGTAAATGTGTGCACAGAACTTAATTCTGTAAAAGAACAGAATCTGAAGGAGGGCACCATAAAAAACTAGAATTGGGGCGCGAACAGTTCAAATAGTTGACTAAAATATGAAAAGTAACGGTGATCAAAAGGGACCGTTACAATGCTAAAATGTATTTTTCAAAACTATAAATATTGCAACCTCAGAATTAAAAAAAATGCAACTTTCAGAAGCCGAAATGTATTTTCCTGAGTTAAACATAATTATCAGCTTAAAAGCGTTTTAAACTCTTGCATAAGACTTTGGGCCAAACTGAATCTTAAAATTTGCTCTGCACCTAATTTAGTAATTTTTAAATCAAGACTGTTGATTTTTCTTTCCAACTGCTCCCTAACGGATTACCCCCCACCCCTTCCCCCTTCCTTTTGAATTTTATTAACCTATTATTTTGATGGTTACTCGCTGTTCCCTTATTTGTCCCGGGATCTACCTTGTCGGCTTCCGGCCATAGTGGCTCTGAATGGATGTTCTATATTACCAACAATTATGAAATAAATAAATAAATTTGCAAAATAAAGAATGCTGTTTGCGATATACATATTCAGCTTGTGAAAAACAGTTGTTTTTTGGAATGCTTAAATGGATTTTTCAAAATAAAACCGCAGTTGGCAGAATTAAAAATGCAAACTTGTAAAATAAAACTGCACTAAAATACATAAAATGTATTTTGCAAAATAAATAATACTGTTTGTGAAATAAAAATATGTTAATATTTTAACAATGTTAGTTCACTCAAATGCATTTGAAAACTTCACAAGTTGCTTATTTTATTTCGCAAGCAACAATATTTATTATTTTACAGAAAACATTTTATGTTTTTTTAAATATATTTTTTATTTCACAAGTTACATGTTGAATTTTGCCACTTGCATTTTTTATTCTGCAAATTGCATTTTTTATTTTGAAAAATTCATTGAAGCATTCCCAAAAAGACTATTTCACAAGCTGAATTTGTTTGTATATGGCATACAGCATTTTTTATTTTGCAAAATATATTTTTATTTCTGCAAAACATTTTTATTTTCGCAAAATACAATTTTGATCCTGCAAGTTCCATTTGAAAAATGCATTTTAGCATTCGCAAAAAGCTGTAATATTTAAAGGAAACGAAGTCCAGCGAATAACTATAGAGGTTTGCAGAAGGAATAAATGAAGGAGCTCCTTTCTCCTGCTCGCACGGATAAACCGATGGTATGGCTAAGCAATAGGAGATATCGCGATATGCGGCTTCCTTACAATGCTCAAGCTGTAGACATGCGCAATACAAATTTTTTCTCCTTCCTGTGGGCAGTGTGTCTCTTCGTACTACTGTGACATATCTGATATGTCACACGAATACAAATGCAAATATATTCATTTGAATTCGTTTTGAACTTGACTTTATGATCAGATCCTGTCAGTTTCACTTCTTTTGTAATTATCTTATATTCAACTTTATTATATATTTCTATTGTTTACATTTTGAATTCATTTAGTCTTTAAATTAATCCTATCTCTCATTGTTCCAACCCGCCAAGTTTCAGAGCATCACTTGTATCGTGTGCAAAAGAAAGCAACGAAAGTTAAGAAAGCATGTTGCTAGGCAACAACGAAAATTTAATGACACGTTACTTGCCTCGATCTGTTGAATCGAAAGTTTCTTACGAACGAACTTTTGCTACCCTTGGTGCGGTGGAGGGCAATGATTGGTCGGTTTGTAGCTTTCCCGCGCAGCGAGCGTTGTTTATAAACGGGGAAAAAGCGGAACTTTCTCTCTGTTCAGCTCTCTGTGCTTTTGTTCTCATCTCTCTCACACGTGTGCATTCCTTCGGGGGAGGTCTCTCAACTGAGTCCTGTCACTATGATTCCTATGTCAAAGGTGCTCTTTCAATAATGATTCCAATGCAAAGTAGCATATTTGATTTCTCATTTATCTATGATGAACAATTGTGAATATCGAATGATTCGACGTTAACGTTTCATTTATAACGACACACACATGGATCTGTTGCTGTTGAATGGCAAAATCGAAACCAAAGCATTGGAGCTTTGGCGACATTGAAAATCAGGCTAGGCAGATCAACCAGGATTCAAAGGCATTGAACAAATGCAAATGAAAGCGGTTCAACCGGGTAACAATTGTCCACGACATGGTGCAAGGATCAACCAGGTCTCTTGCGAGTGATTAAGCTGAGAGTGAGCTGTTGAATCCACGAGGTAACGGCAGTGGTAGCCGTGGAGTGGAGGAGCAGCGACGGCCAAGTTCTACGAAAGGAGAAGCAGATCGGATCAAGATCTCAACGGTTGACAAAAGCAACACCACAGCAAGTTCATCAGGTTCCTTAACATACTGTCTAGAGATGTGACAGCATAATACACAGATAAGTGATAAGTGAACATACGTTTCCAGTTTACAATTAAAATGAGCTCACTTCGATTCTATAAGAGAGAGAACATAGAACTTAAATTGAACTAATACATTTGCACGTTTAAACGATAGTCTTGGGAAAGCTTTTTAATAAGTATAGTCAATTATCATAAAATTTCAATTCTTGGAAACTCAGAAGTATTGTGAATTGTTTACATACTATTTTCATATATATTTGACTAACACTCTACATTTACTTATTTGAATCTTTGAATAAATAAAACGATACAATTTAAATTATCATAACTGATTGTTTTCTTTCTTAAAATAATTAGTTTCAGTCTTTGAATTACGAACCATTACTTTGTTATAATTGATCATAAAGGAATATTGATACTGCAGTGGTTAAATAATTAAATGATAAGAATAAGTAAGAAAGATTATTGCGGGCACAACACAGAAAAAAATAAATTTGAGAAACTGAGAAAAGTAAGTCTATTACCTGGGTGGGACTGTTAACGTGACGTAGCCTCAGGGAAGGGAACATAGAATTAGAATATCTTCATAAGTGATACCAATAAGAGAATTTAGACTAAGCTTCTGTTACATGGGTGTATTGTAACTGTTATCTCATAAGTATTCAATGATTGTTTTTTGCTGTGGAGGAGTGTGTTTGGGCAGCATCATAAATTGTGAAACCCCAACTATACCACTCATTGTTGCATAGCAAACAACACATCACACTGGATGCCGTGACCAGTGTCCTTTGTGTACCGAAAAGCTTTGTTATTTCATGCTATTTTATCTACATTGGCGTTCTTGGGTTGTCCTTGATTCAGCTGTTTCCTTTTGATTGAAACAGTGGGGTGTTTCCTCTGTTTTTGTTTAAAGCACTGTGTCATAGCCAACACATCACACTGTTGCTAGGACTGAATGCATTCTGGGTAATTTAGATTTATTTTTTAAGGTTGAAGTGTCAACACTTTGTACAGTTTGAACCAGTTGCTTTTGTGTTACAGAAATATTAATTTACCTCATAATATTCTCCATACACATAAGTGTTCCCAGGTTTCAGCTGTTTCCCTATGTAGGAACACTGATAAGTCTCTGTAAAATTACCTTAAATCAAAAGTAAGATAAATACTATTCTAAGCATTATGCCGCCAGACTCAGCCCCAACATCAAATAATTGTGTGGAAGAAGTGCCATTGTTAACTGGTTATGCCAGTGTAGTACCCTTCTTCTCAGGGGACGAAGGCAGCCTTACTGCCAGTGATTTTCTACTCTCACTCAACCAAATGGGAGATTTAGCCCGGTGGACATATCCAGTGAAAACCATGGTGGCGAAATCAAAGTTGAAAGGCATGGCAATGCGCAGGGCAGTCGAATATGAATTATATCGTCTTGATGATTTCACGGTTTTCTCTGAGCGCTTAAAAAACTTGTTCAAACATGACAAGGATAATAATGAATTGGAGCGTGAATTCATTAACGCACACCAGCTGGCTAAAGAATCTGTAAACGATTTTTCAAACCGTATCGGCATGTTGTTTGATAAATTATCTGCCATTGGCAAAGCGCTTTGAACTGAACGCGAATCCACATTACTTACAAGATTTCAACAAGGCCTATTGCCAGTTCACAGATTAATCCTTCTATTTACGGATCCTCCCACGTTCCAGAAGGCGTTAGAAAAGGCAACTCTCTCAGAGAAGATTGAAAAGGAAGATGTCAGTGCTCTTCAGGCCTCCATTACAGACGCATCCAATGGATTCTCTAAGCATGTTAATGCAATTGAAACAAGACTTGAAAATAGACAAATACGGTTGGAAGACGAGTTGCGCGAGGAACGACGATTGGGAAGGGAGCGAGATCGTGAAATTAAAGACATGAAAGCTATGCTCTGCTCGTTGCAAGCAGATTTCTGTAAGCTGCTGGACAATAAAACTATTGCTGTTCCAGACAAAGCAAGCAAAGACAGGTGCTTTGAATGTAATGCTTTAGACCATTTTGCACGGGATTGCCCCCAGTGGAAAAATCGCAAAGCTCTGGGACAGTCTTTCAAGAACTCCCAAGGGTCGCACGGAATTACGCGATGTTAATATCGTCGAAGTTGAGAAAGGCGACCGATCCTTTATTCTGGATAGGACAATTAGAGGTCAAGCCATCAAATATCTGATAGACACTGGAGCCCAGGCGTCATTTATTGATTTTAAAATATGTCAACAATAGCCTGACATAAATGAAAACACACCTCAATATTCTTTACGTGATAGGCCACGGGTCAATTACAGGGATCTGCATCTTGGCCGACCTTAAGATCATGGGATTTTTTTAATGGGTGCACTTAAATGGTTTAAGTGACTCATTAGAGTGGGTGAAGGGCTGTGTGACATATCTGATATGTCACACGAATACAAATGCAAATATGTTCATTTGAATTAGTTTTGAACTTGACTTTATGATCAGTTCCTGTCAATTTCACTTCTTTTGTAATTATCTTATATTCAACTTTATTATACATTTCTCTTGTTTACATTTTGAATTCATTTAGTCTTTAAATTAAGCCTATCTCTCATTGTTCCGACCCGCCAAGTTTCAGAGCGTCACTTGTATCGTGTGCAAAAGAAAGAAACGAAAGTTAAGAAAGCGTGTTGCTAGGCAACAATGAAAATTTAATGACACATTACTTGCCTCGATCTGTTGAAACGAAAGTTTCTGACGAACGAACTTTTGCTACCCTTGGTGTGATGGAGGGCAATGATTTGTTGGTTTGAAGCTTTCCCACACAGTGAGCGTTGTTTATAAAAGGAGGAAAACGGAACTCTCTCTCTGTTCAGCTCTCTGTGCTTTTGTTCTCATCTCTCTCACACGTGTGCATTCCTTTCGGGGAGGTCTCTCAACTGAGTCCTGTCGCTATGATTCCTATGTCAAAGGTGCTCTTTCAATAATGATTCCAATGCGAAGTAGCATATTTGATTTCTCAATTATCTATGATGAACAATTGTGAATATCGAATGATTCGACGTGAACGTTTCATTTATAACGACGCACACATGGATCTGTTGCTGTTGAATGGCGAAATCGAAACCAAAGCATTGGAGCTTTGGCGACATTGAAAATCAGGCTAGGCAGATCAACCAGGATTCAAAGGCATTGAACAAATGCAAATGAAAGCGGTTCAACTGGGTAACAATTGTCCACGACATGGTGCAAGGATCAACCAGGTCTCTTGCGAGTGATTAAGCTGAGAGTGAGCTGTTGAATCCACGAGGTAACGGCAGTGGTAGCCGTGGAGTGGAGGAGCAGCGACGGCCAAGTTCTACGAAAGGAGAAGCAGATCGGATCAAGATCTCAATGGTTGACAAAAGCAACACCATAGCAAGTTCATCAGGTTCCTTAACGTACTGTCTAGAGGTGTGACAGCATAATACACAGATAAGTGATAAGTGAACATATGTTTCCTGTTTGCAATTAAAATGAGCTCACTTCGATTCTATAAGAGAGAGAACATAGAACTTAAATTGAACTATTGCTTTTGTGCGTTTAAATGATAGTCTTGGGAAAGCTTTTTAATAAGTATAGTCAATTATCATAAAATTTCAATTCTTGGAAACTCAGAAGTATTGTGAATTGTTTACATACTATTTTCATATATATTTGACTAACACTCTACATTTACTTATATGAATCTTTGAATAAATAAAACGATACAATTTAAATTATCATAACTGATTGTTTTCTTTCTTAAAATAATTAGTTTCAGTCTTTGAATTACGATCCATTACTTTGTTATAATTGATCATAAAGGAATATTGATACTGCAGTGGTTAAATAATTAAATGATAAGAATAAGTAAGAAAGATTATTGCGGGCATAACACATAAAAAAATAAATTTGAGAAACTCAGAAAAGTAAGTCTATACCTGAGTGGGAATGTTAACGTGACGTAGCCTCAGAGAAGGGAACATAGACTTAGAATATCTTCATAAGTGATACTAATAAGAGAATTTAGACTAAGCTTCTGTTATATGGGTGTATTGTAACTGTTATCTCATAAGTATTCAATGATAGTTTTTTGCTGTGGAGGAGTGTGTTTGGGCAATATCATAAATTGTAAAACCCCTATTATACCATTCATTGTGGCATAGCAAACAACACATCACACTACATCCAAATACAGTTTTCTCTTCTACGTTCAAAAGGTGGAGGGAATGGAAGAAAGTTTACCTTTTATCCATGGATATATGACTAAGTTTTTCTTTCTTTCTAGTTTCCGAATTATATCCATGAGTTACACGCTGATATTGGGCATATTTCAAATATAATAATAGAACAGCTGCTACTCCATATTGAAATTCTGCCCACAATCACGTCATTAACTGCACACGGCGCATGCACTGCGCATGAGCCATGTGCTCTGAGGAGTGGGTTAGACAGGGACGCCGCATATCGCGATACCTCCTATTTGAGTAATATTTTCAAAAGAATACAGGGAATATTCTAGTCTGGGGGGGAGGATAAAAAAAAGAAACTGCTTGACAATACACTCCCCTCTCCCTCCCCCTCCCCCAGCTTGAGGAAAAATTTGACAAAAATTGCATTATGTTTAAATGCAAGCTTATGTATGAGCCAAAGAAAAGTACAAAATTTATCTCTAATCTAATCCTCAGTAGAATCCCTTAAACTTTGTTCAAGCTCTACATTACAAATATTCGGATAATCATTTTTCCCCAGAGCACCCATCCCCAGACTAAACCCCTCCAGGAGATATAGATTCTTAAAATTCTGAATATTTAAATTTATTAAATATTTATTTTTAAAACTCATTTTGGTTTTAAACCTACTTCAGTTAAGTTACAAGGCTTGGGAATGTGGGTAATTATAAACAATTTATACATAAAGCAATAGCAGGCCAGCCGCCAGAAATGTTTGGGCCCCTGACAACTGGGTACGTGTGGGCCCCTCTGGGCTCTGCCTCGTGCCTGATGCCTTTTCCCAAGCGTGGCTGACGAGGCCCCCCCTTCCGTTGGGGCCCCAGACTAGAGTCCCGTTTGTCCCCCCCTGGCGGCGGCCCTGGCAATAGACTTGGCTTCCGCATCACTTTCATGTTGGTGGAGGTGCTAATCCCAGTATTAGAAATAAAGGTTTATTTCTTATGCTAATTGTGATCTAGGTCTTGAAAGGGGAATTTAAGATTTAATATAGCAGGGGCGTAACTGGGGGGGGGGGGGGGGGGGCAGACGACCCCCCCCTTTTTTTTTTTTTCCTGAACCGTTTAAAGGGCAACTGACATCAAAATTTTCGATACTATAAGATTAAGTAAATAATTAAATAAAACTGCATAATTGCATAGTACATAATTTAATTTCGAAAATTTTTATTATTTATTTAATAAAATGAACAAATATTCGCTATTTACTGAACACTGCAAAAAACATTATTCTGATAGGGGGGAAGTCGATGACGTCATACGAGCGAAAAGAGTTTCCAGTCCTGTAGTCATTACTGCTAAAGTCTCATTCATTCAACGGAGGTCAATCTGAGATCAACTTGAAAAAATTTCTGGAGAAAAATGTTTCGCTTTGCAGACTTTATGATCCCTTTCTTGTCAAGTAAATAGTTTCCCGAAACGGAGTAACATGGAATTCTGTGGAAGCACGTGCAATATCAACCGCAACCATAGAGATTCAGCCAGACCCATTTTCAAGGCAACCCAAATGTTGCTCACTTGAATAGAATCAATAGGATATAGAAGGGGGGGGGGGGCGAACTGGTGATGAACTAAAATTATAAAAAATTATAAAAAAATAACACCGGTTAAACATATTGTACCGGTAATGTATATATATTTTTGTACTGCCGTGTTATTTTTTCTGGGACTAATTTTGCTGTAAACATCTTTTTATAAAATCTCTTATAAAAATGTCAATTTACATAGAGCTGTTTATTAGTGAAATCGAAAAACGACCTGCTTTTTATTAAATTTAAGTTAAAAGAATACTCAGATAAAAATCTTAGACAAATTGTGAATAGAAATATGCAAACAGTTTATTCAGGAATTGGAATAAGATAGGCTATACAGAATTTTTTTATGTTTTATATTTTTTAACTACAGGAAATTCGTTTCGCGTATTTTTTTTCCCCCTTAAACGATGTAGGCATGTGTTTGTGTATGTGGTAAGGAAAATGTATAGTAGTCTCTTTGAGTTTATATATATATCAGTTCGTTAGAGGAAGGAGAGGGGGGGGGGGAGCACGGCCCCTCATTCTTTAAAAAATAAATTCAAATAAATTCTTTCCTTGGTCGCATGATCAGTCATCGCGCGATTTGCAGAAGTTATAATAATTAGATAATTAGATATATTTAACCAATTTTTATAATTAGATATATTTATGGGCACCGGTTCATCCCGATCATAAGAGAAATTAACACTGGTGGAGAGCGAAATCATTACAACCAAGTAAATACATAAGAGAATGTTATAAACACATTATTAATATAAAAATTGACGAGTCTAATTGTTAATCTATCAATAATAAGGCATGTTAACAAACCAATCGACAATTGATTAAATATGTAAATGTGAATTGATTTAACGATATATATGTGCCCCTTATATATAATTGTCACACATTGGGAGAAATATATAAACAAAAGTAAAAAATGAGAAACAAGATGAGAGGCCAAGGCCACAGTTCGTGTATAAATCTTCTTAAATCTTGTAACTTTTACTTGAACATTTGAAACCGAAACATATTAATCAAATAATGAAAAATAAACTAAAATTCAAGTTTGTTGCAAATTTGAACCCGAATAACGTTAGTGCACATTTCAATGTAAGTGGATCTCATTTTTTTATTTGGATTTTCCAATATTAAGGATAGAAAATGATCGAAAAAGAAAAATGATGATGAGTTATTTTAGGTTAGATAGCCAAGACGATTCTCCAGTGTGACGTCATGCCTAGCGGTGAATTGAGGCGAAGCTCAAAACGAAATGAGTTTTGAAAACTGATGTTTGAAAAATTATATTTAAAAAACTACTTAAGTTATAAAAATTTTACTGTCCACATTACTAGTTATTGTTGTTATTTTCATATTCGGATATTTGTCCATTTCTCAATTAAGAAAACCACACACACACGCACTTTAAGAACAAAGGTGGGCAAAAGCCCCAAACGAAGCCTTAATTTTTATATCATTTTTTAATAATTTTTGTCGAGTGTTCTACAAAATTAAAAAAAAAAAAGAAATTTTTACTGAAGTTTTCTTTCTTTTTCTTTTCCATTCTTTTTTTTTTTGAGGGGGTCTTTTTTAAAATGTTATTAATTAATTGGGTTTTGCACTTATTTCAAATGTACAAATGATTCCTGTAATAATAACAGCAAACTAGAATTTAAAAAAAAAATTGAGTAAATTAATCTCAGAAAACATTTTTTAAAAGACCCCCTATTATAAACCCAGCTCAGATTACATAGTCGGAACGATATTAAAAGCACAAGCCAGTTAAAGACTTCATCACTGTGGTTGTGAATTAGTTGTCATTTATTATCGAATTTTTTTATTTTGCCTTCACATTCGGATAGAGCTTCAAAAAGTAAGTAAAACCAAGTCAGTGATATTACATAAGTTAGCCAATCAAATGGATTTCGTAGTAGTCCAATGAAATGACACATTTCCTAACCATTTGATGCAAATTACCACAAATTTAAAATTTTGATCTTACTTTAGCCATGTTCCCGATTATGTAGGATATGTATGCCTATTATAACTTTTACCAAGAACTTTTACCCCTGACCCCTTCATCTGTTGTTGCTTTTACTTAATTTTTGATGTTCTATCTGAATCTGATTTTCTTGTTGCTGTTGTTGTTGTTGCTGCTGCTGCCACCGCCCAACGAGATTAATATATAATTATATTAATCTCATTGCCACCGCCGCCGTTGTTGCTGCTGCTGCGGCCTTATAAATTAATTTAACTAATTCACATCCTCTTACTATTTCAGACAATAAAAAGTTGATTTGAATTTCTTAAAATATAGAAAAGTTATTTGATTTACTTTTTAAACATTATGAATTTTTCGCTATAGAGCAAAAAAATGATTATCGAAAATGAGTATTTGCATATAAGTTGCAAAAGATATTCTATAAAGAAAAAACAATTTTTTAAAAAAAGAAAAGTCAGTTTTATTATTTTTTTAATTTACTTAATATATCCATTTAGATAAGACGATTTTGACTTTTTAATGAAGTTAGTAATGCTTTTATACCTTCTTACGTGCAAAAATGATTGAGTCAGGGAGTGATAATTCAATATAGTTACAGTGAATGTAAAAGGTAAATAAGGGTCGAAGGCAGTGGCTTACATATATAAAGATTTAAAATAAAAAGAAGGATGAATAGAAGGCATTCCAAGGCAAAGGGAAAACAATAATCTAAATATACAATTCAAGGTCACATAATCAGAACTCTGATAATGTCATTTAAACGCACTAATTCAAAGTCTGGCTCACGGTCAGGACTCGGCGTAGTTCATAGATCGTTACGGGCAATGGTGGGCAATCATAGCAAAAAGGATACTCGCGTTTAGCAGAACTCATAGGTAAGATCGAAGAAGTCTGTGCGTGGGATGTCCGCATCATCATGCTCATCAGTCCACTTGGCTACTCAAGAAAAAAAAGACAGAGAGAGCCCCTTCGAATCCCCTTTGCCTAAAACCCTCGAACTAGTTCCCATCAGCCCGTGCAACAATCCCCACTCCTGATTGGCTGGTGCCTACCTTGATCGTGGCGCCGTATGGTGGCCATCACTGGAAACGCTCATTTTATCCATGTAGTTCCACATGAAGACATGTCTCTCCTGGCGATGTGGAAGGGGAGGGGGGGGGGGGAAACGAACAACTTTCAACTAGTTGAAATTGACGCATGTCACAACTCCTCCTTCCTACCAGGGTATCCACAGCATTTGATGTGTTGAGTACCATGTTGTTGCCACTATTAGCTTGGCTTCCATCCGCACGTCCATTGTGAAGAAGACGGTAGTTTATCCTTGGGCGACGACGAAGGTCATAGTGCCCTTGGTTGGTAAGGGGATTGTCCTGACCTGGCTGGATGTCTTGTTCAGCTCCTCTGTAATCATTGGGTTGAATTTCTACCTCAGCAGGAGTTTGAGCTGTAGCAGGAAAATCCTCTTCCTCTTCTTCAGAGTTCTCATCGTCCTTTGTGGGTTTATGTTGACGAGTCCTGGATCTGCAATGGTTCTCCTTTAAGCCAGTGTTTCCCCACGCTGCCTTCTATATGTCACGAACCTGAACTTTGAATTTGGTAATTGACAGGGTTTAGTTGCTTTGTGATTCGATAAAGCACCCCCATACTTATGTCCCAATTTGTTTTTTCCTTTGCCTTTGAGAAGCAGAAGTGTGAGGTTTCCCATCACAGAGGTGTCTTATCGTTTCTAGGATGTATTAATTCATCATTTCCACAAGGCTATGCGAGTTGGGGCAGTTTGCGGTTGTGCAGGTGTGAGTGATACCCAGATCCTTTAGCACTTTGTGCATATTTTCCAATATAAAGTTCGCCTCCTATCGGAGATCACTTCTTTAAGTATTCCATAACTGCAAACAATATTTTCAATGAATGCTTTCACAACTGTTGTGGCTTTTTGATCCCTCATCGGAAAGGCCTCTGGGTATCTTGTCATCACATCAATGTCCACTAAAAGATATTTGTCTCCACCATCTGTTTCAGACATCGGGCCTACGATGTCAAGGGTAATTTTCTCGAAAGGATGACTCGCTTTTATTCCTGGCTGAAAAGGGCTAGGCCTTTCTCTAATTTGCACTTTTGACACGCTTGACAGGCCATTATGTATTTTGCTATATCCTTACCCATTTGTGGCCAAAAATAGTACTTTCTCAGGGTATCAACTGTTTTATTAATGTTTTATCAACTGTCTTATGTCCTGCTAAACTATTATTGTGTACCATTTCAATTATGCAGATGCGCATATCTTCGCCTATACATAATTTCCCTTCATCCTGACCTCTACCCCTCACCTTCTCAGACTTTCTGCCTGAATGCCATTTCAGGGTATCCTTGTGAAGTTGATATTTTCCATATTTCTTGAATTCCACGGGCATCTGTTTTTTTTACTCAGTGCATAGTAAAAAGCACTGAAAATGGGATCGTTTTTGAGATGGTTTTATATCCTGATGCATATTATCTTTACTTATTCTATTGACCCCAATGGATATGGGAGATGCGTATGTCAAACTCTTGTATCTCCAATGTCAAACTCTTGTAAAAGACGCTGCTTCATAGCCCCAAGAAGGAGAGAGGTTTGTGATTGGAGAGGATGCTTATAAGATATCCTAGGACAATATGGCGGACCTGGCGAAGCACGTATACCATTGCCAATAGCTCCTTCTCTATGATTGAATAATTGATCTGGGCACCTTTCAGCTTGGTGCTATACAAAGCAATGGGCATAACACTCTGTTCTATTTGTTGTTGGAGGACGACCCCTAGAGCTTCCGCAGATGCATCAATGTAGAGAAGGAATGGTTTAGTATAGTCAGCTACGGTTAATACGGGTGGTCTCATGATCGCAGACTTTAGGGTGTCAAAAGCCTCCTGACACTCGATTCCACATGAACCTCACACTTTTTTTGGTCAAATCAGAGACGGGGCTGATAATTTTAGACATATTTTGTATGGATGGGTGGTAAAAGTTGACTACACCTATGAAGGAGCGAACCTGCTTCACTGTTCATGGGGTTTCTAACTCAGCAATGGCCTTGATGTTGGCAGGGTCGGGCACTAGGCCTTAATGGGATATGATGTATCCCAGGTATAGCACTTTGGGTATCATGACCTTACATTTTGAGGGTTTCATGATTATGTTGCTGTCTTTAAAAACTCTAAACACCCACCCAAGAACCTCTAAGTGCTCTTCTGCAGTTTTTGTATGTACCAGGATGTCATCCTGAAAAGGTGCAGATTCTTGTAGAAACCCTCATAAAGTAAGTCCATCATATAAGACTGGAACGTGTGCATGGAATTTTTTGCACCCTGGGGCATCCGAGTATGTTGAAATTTCCCCCAGGGTGTCTGGAATGCAAAACTTTGGTGGAGATGCGGGGCTATAGGCAGTTGATAGTACCCCAAATTCAGGTCTAGCACGCTAAAAAACTTATATTCATGGAGATCGTTAATGTCCTGTATTCTGGGCATTGGATAAGCAAGAGCCGTGGTAACATCATTTACCTTACGGAGGTCGAGTGTGACTCTTATGTCCCCATTGTCCTTACGGACAACGTGAATGGGGGAGTTCCACCTCAATCGGCTGGGTTCGATGAACCCTTCTTTCAAGTACGAGTGAATCTTATCTTTTAGAGCATCAAGGTGGATTTTGGGAACAGGATACTGATGCAGGAATATAGGCTGTGACTTGTCTATCTCGAATTCCACCATGACATTTTTAACCCCAGAGAGCATTTTAATCTCCTCAGCAAAGTTACCTATATGGCGACCAAGAAGTGCATCTAAGTGAGATTTTAGGGCAGGATCATTGTTTCCCTTTTCCAAGTGATCAGTGATCATATTTTGCGCAATCACTATCTCTTTGCCCAGGCCATCCTTAAACTCAAATGCTGCAGTATTGATAAAGTCATTACCCAGGATGTTTTTGTATCTTCTATCTTTGAAGTCATGGACTAAGAACTGGCTGTCTTTAAAGTACGTGTCACCTTTTCTGACATCAGCCATGACCACCTGATTGATAGAGCTAGCATTATTAATTCCAGATACGATGATGTTTTCTTATTTATGAGCGACCCTATCACCTAGCTGTTTCACAATGGGCTTATGTATTAGGGAGACCTCGCTGCCTGTATCAATTATCAAAGGGATAGCCATGCTCCCTATACAGGCTTTTAGATAAAAGAGATCATTGGATCCCCATCTAGCCAGCACCACATTGGATTGTAGTCATCCACTGATCTGTGGCTGCCTGATCGGCCCTAGCTAGTTTAAATCACACTCTCCACTGTTGCATCAAAGAAATAATCAAGCTTATTGTGACATTGGCGCACCCTTAACAAGCTCAATTCCAAGCAGGCAGAAGCAAAAAAAACCTTCAAAAGGTACAAGTCCCACCCCCAAGTAAGCAAAACGTTGTGTGAATAGTAAGTAGTGGTAAAAAAAGTTAACACCAGAGGAACAGCAAACTGTAAGAAAAATAATATTTATTACATGGAAGAATTAAATAGTGAGTCACATGCTCAATTTACAATAAATAACTGTAATGATAGGGATGGGTACACTCTAGATAATTCCTCAAACAATTACATTTTGGACAGTTTGTGGCATATCTGATATGCCACACGAGTTCAAATTTTTCATTCAAAATATTTGAACTCGTTACTTCAGCAGTTTAAGGTCATTACGAGTGTTAAATGAGAATTTAACACTCGTGTGTTGTTTGCTTACTCAAAATATGCAACTTTTCTAGATTATATCATAAAATCATTTAAACAGTCTTTTATTGTTTTCCTTAATTTAGTAAATTACAGTATGTTGCTCTCATAAAGTGTTTTATGTTTGCTGGTAAATCAAACTTGATTGTTCCCTTTTCTCAGTTTTTTGAAGCAGATTCTCTCCATTTTTTTCTCCTGTTTGCTCCGTCAGTTAAAAAGGGGGAGGGTGCACGCATTCTGGAATGGAATTAGACGCTCCTATAGTTCTGATTTAGAACACATGAGGGAGTTGTCTCTTATTGCTGTTTCATTTAACCCCATGACTTCGACCAATGAGTGTGGGTCTATCATAAGCAAACAGTAGGGAATCCTAAAAACAAATTTGAGATATAAATTGTACGGCAAAATTTAAAAACGTCTCACTCACTCACTTACACACACACAAAATTTAAAACTGCATGAATGAACAGACTAAAAAAAACTAAACTTGGAACCCCATGCACGAGACTCTGCTATCCATATTCGATCATGAGAGTTCTCAACATTATTAACAACTGCACAACAAGAAAACAAAAAGGGAATTGCATTGAAACCAGTCATGCCTAATAAGGCTAATCTACAAGGGAATCAAAGACACACTGAGTGAATCACGTTTGGACAAACAAATGCTGAAAATGATCGGCGGTAACGTCGAGGGTCAATGCGGCTGCGAGTAACGGTGTCGACGGTGCATCGGGATCATCACCAGTAGCGATTCACAGTGGGCGGGTGAACGGGTCAGTCTGGTTCTCACGGGAGCATTGCGGAACAGACGGGTGTCTCGTAACCCACTGCGGTCAACGGCGGAATCATAGGCCACTACGGGAAGAATCTCATCGTTGTAGACAGCATACTTGAGGCAAAGTGACCCAACTGTTTGTGCGATATTGTACGAGAAGGAAATCAGCTGAGAATCTCAAAAAGATAAGTGTATATTTCAATTCATGGGCCCATCGCGTGTGATAGATTTAAGAACAATTTTTGAACTATCAAACTTTCTAAATCAATTTAGGTTTAGCCGTTGAGAGTATCTGCTTCCTTTTCTTTAATTTGCAAGATTCCTTTAAAGTTCAACGTAAGTTTTTTAAATAAAAAATAATAATTTTCTTTTTGATCAATAAATAAAACTTGTATCTAAAAAAACTTGTTCACGATCATTTATAGAATCTTATCATAAAAGGGAATGAAATCTTGAATGCTTGAAAGGGAATTTATTAAAGTATTTGAATTATTATATTGCTTGCAAGGGGATTTTGCTTGAGATAAGCACATTTGTTCCTTAAAGGGGCAGGTCAACCAGGTTAATTGTTTCCTATGGAGTTAATATTATAGACTGTCAATTAAGATACAATCTTGGGTTATTATTTTCATATCCTAAAAATTTATCTAATTACTTAATAGATCGCTCTTAATTGCAAGAGTAGCATCTAAAATCGTGCTTATGCACTGGTGTCTGCGACATCCTAATTTTAATGATCTTGGAGTTGAAAGTAGTTCACCTTTAGCCCCCACCATCACACTGGCGTCTGCGACAGCTACGAATCGAGTGTATATTGTAAAATTCATACACATTTAACCTCCCTGCAATTGTTCTTAGAAAAGAAGTCAGACTTTGTATTCTTCATACAGATAGGTAACGCGAGACAGGTTCTTGATACATATAGACATGTCAAATTAAGATTTGCTCTGATCTTATTACTGTGAAACTGGTTCTCAGTTAGTTCTAGTACAGGTTCATTTACGGCCGTATTCACAATCTCGAATTAAAGTGCGAATTGGATTATACGGAGACTAGAGTTCATCTGAGGTTTAATCCGAAACGGTATTCACCATCGATCCTGAACACAGAATTATGAAATTCGAAGGTTGTTTGCAACAACGTCTGTGACTGGTTTTCGCTGTCACGTGAGTTCGCTACGCTCGACCAGCTGAGCTGATCACTGTCTTCTGACTTCCGGTAGCCATCGCCATCGAAGCTCAAAATTAACCGAACGTGTCTGTGTTTCATCAACTCGATCGCCTGCAACGTGTAGAGACTTTCGAGGTCTTCGTAGATGTTCTGGGAAGCGAAATCCATCATTGTTGGTCGTCAGAAAATGCTGGATTGAGAACGAGAAATGCGATCTATTGAGAATGAGAAAAGCTATGATTTGGAAACGAAGCGAGCGAATAAACATGGCGGCTTTGCAGAGCGGAAAGGTGTCGTTCGCGAATGCGCAGTGCTGCACATAACTAAAATTCGAGGATTAATTCAAACTTCACCTGGAATCAAGCTCTCGGGATCAAAGTGGAGCTTAATTCCTAGGATTTGATGCTGATGAATACCGTTTTTGCTTTAGTCCTCAGATTAACTCTAATTCTCGGAATAATTCGAGATGGTGAATACGGCCGTTAGTGTCTTACCTGCTGAAATCAGTTTATTTCCTCTCCATTGTCTTCTATAAACAGGCATGACCCCTCCTACTGCGAGTGCAACTGCTGCATCGCAGCTTCCTCCATTACCGGATGAGACTCCCATACTTTCAGGTTTTGCGAGTATCATACCTCCGTTTATCGGAGATGATGGTGGAATGCCAGTGGAAGATTTCCTTAAAACTATTGAACAAATTGGTGAACTGGCCCTTTGGTCAAATGACATTCGATGTATGATTGCTGAATCCAAATTGAAGGGTCTGGCTGCAAAAAAGGCAGTGGACTTCGAGTTGTACAAAATTGAAAGTTACTCTCTATTCACCGACCGTATGAGTCAACTCTTTCATCGCAATGAATCAGGTATTGATGCTGACTGCGAGTTTATTAATGCCAGACAACGAAAAAATGAAACTGTTCGGGATTTTGTTAACCATCTGGAGCTACTTTACGATCGTGCATGTGCACATGGCTACAGCAACTGGGACAGGAAAGATTCTATTCTGCTTTTAAGATTTAAACATGGAGTGGCGCCGGCTCACCGACGGGTGCTAATGTACATTAACCCGTCCTCCTACAAAGAGGCGGTAGATCATGCTACATTTTTGGAGCAGGTTGAGAGGGAGTAACTGGATACTTTAACTGCCCTCTTAGACTGTCTCACTGAACTTAACTAAAAAATTAGACACATCCATAGCAAAACTTGAAGCAAAACAAATGCGTTTTGAGGAGAGCTTCGCCTGCAAAGTAATGAAACCGCTAAATATCTGCGCGAATTAGCAGCCATTAAAGACATATGTAATACATTAATGCTTTCATACAACCCAGAACCCCACCCCAGCCACCGGCCTGAAATGCTTTGATGTGGCGACACCTCCCACCTACCTCGTAATTGTGAGCAGAGGCGAAACCAGAGATGGCGAACGGCTCAAGCGCCCGCCAACACGAATTCAACGGACACGAATGTCGTGCATATAGATAAGCATAACAAGAACTTCATTGTCACAGGCATGATCCTAGGCCAAACACTTTATTTTCTCGTGGATACTGGATCACAAGCGTCCTTTTTGGATGTAGGGGTATTGCGAACCTCAAAATAGAATGTAGTGATATATCGATTCGAGGCATACACGGTGTGAGTAAACAAATATCACACGAAATGTATGCAGGCATAACCATTGGTTCTGACACTGTCAAACACCAGCGATTTTTGGTCTTTAATTTGCAAAATAGACCATATCATGGGATTATTGGGAATAACATGATCCACCACTTCAACTTGTCAATAGCCCACACAAGATTTGTTTCAGGTGTCAATCATCCCCGAAATTTTTTTTTTCTCTCTCTTGATTTTATTCCATTTTTCCAATTTTTTGATTCACTTAAATTTTTTATATTTCATTAATGAATTCGCTCAAATGTATTATGCGACTCATTAGAGTGGATGGGGGGCTGTGTGGCATATCTGATATGCCACTCGAGTTCAAATTTTTCATTCAAAATATTTGAACTCGTTACTTCAGCAGATTAAATGAGAATTTAACGCCCGTGTGTTCTTTGTTTACTCAAAATATGCATCTTTTTTAGATTATATCATAAAATCATTTAAACAGTCTTTTATTGTTTTCCTTAATTTAGTAAATTACAGTATGTTGCTCTCATAAAGTGTTTTATGTTTGCTGGTAAATCAAATTTGATTGTTCCCTTTTCTCAATTTTTTGAAGCAGATACTCTCCATTTTTTTCTCCTGTTTGCTCCGTCATTTAAAAAGGGGGGAGGGTGCACACATCCTGGAATGGAATTAGACGCCCCTATAGTTCTGATTTAGAAGACATGAGGGAGTTGTCTCCTATTGCTGTTTCATTTAACCCCATGACTTTAACCAATGAGTGTGGGTCTATCATAAGCAAACAGGAGGGAATCCTAAAAACAAATTTGAGATATAAATTGTGCGGCAAAATTTAAAAACGTCTCACTCACTCACACACAAGATTTAAAAACGGCACGGATGAACAGACTAAAAGAAACTAAACTTGAAACCCCATGCACTCTCTCGGACCATGCACTTCAACTGAACGAGACTCTGCTATCCATATTCGATCATGAGAGTTTTCAACATTATTAACAACTCCACCACAAGAAAACAAAGAGGGAATCGCATTGAAACCAGTCATGTGTAATAAGGCTAAGCTACAAGGGAATCAACGACACTGAGTGAATCACGTTTGGACAAACGAATGCTGAAAACGATCGGCGGTAATGTCGAGGGTCAATGTGGCTGTGAGTAACTGTGTCGATGGCGCATTGGGATCATCACCAGTAGCGATTCACAGTGGGCGGGTGAACGGGTCAGTCTGGTTCTCACAGGAGCATTGTGGAACAGACAGGCGGCTCGTAACCCACTGTGGTCAACGGCGGAATCATAGTGTGACATTCGTCCTTTTCGAAGAAATCGAAAATTTGTTTATTTTTCCGATCCACCACGTGGCCAGGAGGCCACTGGGCTCGGCGTGTGGCTGGCGTCACTGCTTCCGTGAAAATAAAGTGTTTCAAAACTCCGCCAACAGAGGGCGGCACCATCGGCATCAGCCTGAGCCAATAGGAAGCCAGAACACTCGACAACCCGGTACTGGATCCAGGGATGATATATAAGGGGGGGCTTTTGGATTTGCTGGCAGACGGACTTCAAGTTCGATCCTGAGAAGAACGCCGATCTAAGTGCCGACATGGATGACCCAAGCGACGATAGGTAACTCTGCCCTGCGAGTCTGTAAGTATCCCTATGCTTATATCAAAATTCCCAATGCTTAGTCCAAGCTTAGTGTTAAGGTGGGTTGCACTGTACCGAGGTTGGCTCTTGTGATCACCGATGTTAATGACTTTAAGTTAACTGTGCTAACCTTGCTTCAAGGTCTATATTAATTTGTATGCAAAACTGCTTACCTCCAATTACAAGTTTATAAGAATTGTATATTCATACACTTATTCATTCCTCCCCTATTTATATCATCAACTCCTCATTTGTAAATAAATCGCCATCCTTTTAATTAAGTCTGCCTAGTCTGAACCGTATTTAATTTAAAGTCCAACAAAACTTCTTGTTGGAATATCACAATGGCACCCGAACTAAATAAAGAGGCAGAAGGCGATGCGGCTTCGCAGATAGCGATCAGGAGTGACGCTATAGTTGGATTTACAAGCTTAATTCCCACCTTTTCCGGGGAGAAAGGATCAATTAACGTGCATGTGTTTCTGGATGCAGTAGAAACCACCGCAAGTATAGCGGGGTGGCAGAACACAGTTACTTTGGGGGTTCTCCGTACCAAAATCAAAGGGCGAGCGGTCACTATATTCAATAATCATGCCCTATTTAAGATTAGCACTTATAGTGAACTAAAGAATCGTATGTACGACCTATTCCAAGTAAAGGAAGACTTGCAATTCGCGGAATTAAAATTTTTCCAAGCTAAACAACATGATGAAGAATCTATCCGCGATTATGCAAATAGACTACAGCTTTTATTTGATAAGATGGCAAGGAAAACCAGTATATTTGAAAAAAAGAGATAAATTACTATTATCCCATTTTTCGGAAACCGTTATTCCATCAGCACAGATGTTGCTGACATGCAAGGAACCATCGTCATTCCAGGAAGCCATATTAATTGCCACAAAAGCGGAACACATGGGCATTGAAAAACAAACAAACAAATTAGAATTAATCAAAACTTCCATTAATAGTGAGGTCGCGCCCATCATCCAACAAATGTTGGAAAACCAGAAATCCACTGAAGCGAAAATAGATGAACTCAAACAAATTATAGATAATCAGCAGAAAGATATATCACGACTGCAGCAGGACCGAAAATATAAAAGAAAGCCTCAGAATAAGAGGGTAAAAGAAAATCGCTGCTGGAAATGCAATAAAATCGGACACGTACAACAAGATTGTCATTTAAACTATTAAAGACTGGGTACAGATCGGACACTACCCAGTCTAATCATATACAGTCAAATATCGTCCGCGCTAACCGCGAAAATGATTTATTCATCATCACAGTCATCATAGGAAAAGAAAAAATCCCCATGAGAATTGACACTGGTTCTCAAATTAGCATATTGCATGAGAACACAGCTAAAAGATTAGCCAGATGGGTCTCCTATATACCGGAAAATGTCACTCTCTCTGGAATTAATGACAACAAACACCTGACTGAGGCTGTATTAGCAGACATTAGAATAGGTGATAAAACCTTTTGCAGTAGAAAATTTATTATTCACCCACTCCCAAATTATCAGGGCATTATGGGCACTGACATTATTGGAAGCACGAAATTTGAATTTAGAGATAATATGCAAAAGGAAATAGTCGTTGCAAATAACATTCTCATGAACAAGATTGAGAGCGGAAATCTGGACAATAATCACAGAACTAGACTAGATGACTTGATTGCAAAATATGAAGCAAATTTTGCTGATGAAATTGAAGCTTTGACAGGTATCAAAGATGTCGTAGTCGATTTCAAAATAGACCAATCAAAGCCTGTATTTGTCCGACAGTATCCAATTCCAAAAATACATATGGAGGCTCTTAAAAAAAAATTGAACAGTACAAAAAGGCCGGCATTATAGAAGCCAGTAAATCGAATTGGAATTCACCGATTCATGTAGTTAAGAAAGGGGACGGTGACATAAGGGTCACATTAGATTTGCGCAAGGTAAATGACGCAACAACCGCATTAGACTTCCCCATGCCTAAAATACATGAATTATTACATGATCTAAACAGTCACACCTGGTTCAGTGTCATTGACCTGAACTCGGGCTACTATCAATTACCAATTTCGCCTAAACTACGTCACTGCTTCGCGTTTCAAACACCATGGGGCAAATTTCAGTTGACCCGGATGCCCCAGGGTGCGAAAAACTCTGCTCAAACTTTCCAGGCCTTCATGGCAGACATACTATACGATCGTCTTTCGCAAGGCATATACGTGTTCCAGGATGATGTCCTAGTATATTCCAAAACATGTGAGGAACACATGGAGCTGTTGGAGTGGCTCTTTCAAAAATTTCATGAGCACAACGTCATCATGAAGCCGTCCAAATGCAAACTGGCAATGCATCAAGTCACCTACCTGGGACACATCCTATCGAAGGACGGGCTACAGCCTGATCCAGAAAACATAAAAGCGATCATGGAATTGCAACATCCGACCAATGTTAAGCAAGTAAGATCATTCAATGGGGCAATAAACTTTTACTGCCCATTCATTGCTAATTTATCTGGAATATTGTCACCCATCACTGAACTCGCCAAGAAAGACAAAAAATTCATGTGGTCTGCAGAATGTCAGGCCGCCTTTGAACAGATAAAGAGGATATTAAGTAACCCTCCTGTCCTAACCTCACCTGACTATGGCAAAGACTTCTTCCTACTTACTGATGCTTCAGATGAAGCGGTGGGTGCAGTTTTACAGCAAGAAGTAGGAGATGGCATGAAGCCCATTGCATTCTTCAGCACGAAACTCCAAGGGGCACAAAGGAATTACAGCACTATATGTAGCTTATGCCAGAAGTGTAAACTGCAGAAAGGACCAGCACCGTTTCAGACTGGTATTAAGGCCAAATATCCATTCGAAATAATGTGTTGGGATGTGATCGGTCGATTACCAGAAACAGAACAAGGAGACAAATACATTCTTGTCTGCATTGATGTTCTATCAAGATACCCTGTGGCCATCCCACTAAAAAATCAATCAGCTGAAACTATAGCAAAAGCATTCATTGAACATATAGTTTGTCGCTATGGACTTCCGTGCGAAGTCATATCCGACCGTGAAGCCAATTTTACCTCAGAACTTATGAGTAACTTATTTCGGGATCTCTGCATCACTCATACCCGCACCACGTCCTATCGTCCATGCTCCAATGGCCTGGTGGAGAGAATGAATCAAAACATTCTCGAAACTCTACGGAAACTCTGTGATGGTAAGCCGTCCCAATGGAAACAGCTGCTAAATTCTGCCCTTTTTAGCATACGGACGACCTACAATGAAAACACGAGAGACACCCCTGCACATTTATTATATGGCTTTAATCCTCATACCCTGTGGAATGGTGGCGATCGAGTTGGGAATGAAATGACACCAACACAATACAAATCAGACCTCGTCACTAGACTGCAAATCGCTCGCGAAATAGCTATCGAAGAAAGCGACAAAAGGCGTCTTAACAAATTAAATGAGAGAAACAAAGGAAGACACCTAAAGCAGTATAAACCCGGAGACAGACTGCTTTTACTTCTTAAGGGCAGAGGAAAGAATAAGTTGGAGTACAGATATGGGGGTCCTTATGTTATATCTAAGCAGATCAGTAGGGTCAACTTTCAGATAAGAAACATTCGAACTAAAGAGCCACAGGTGGTATACATGGACCGACTTAAGCTTGCAAAGGGAAATTTTGATTTTAGGGAGAATAATTGCAGACGCCAAAAACAGACAGCCAAACCTCCAGTAGTAACGGATGACTCAGAAGAAGACGACTCAGAAGAAGATGATTGCTATGCTTTAACACCACCTGACCCGATAGACACACGGATTGTCATCAATGACAATGGTCCACAACCTCCAGAGACACAAATTCCTGATGTCAACCAGAATCCGGAACATCACCAACACTATAACCTAAGACGACAACCAAGGATAGACTATAGGCGACTCAATGAAGGTCGTGTCCATTGATTCGAGACATTCAGCAGAGACATCTCTAGCAAAATGCTTCCCTTTGCCTCTGTGCGGGGGGAGGGGGGAGTTGTGACATTCGTCCTTTTCGAAGAAATCGAAAACTTGTTTATTTTTCCGACCCACCACGTGGCCAGGAGGCCACTGGGCTCGGCGTGTGGCTGGCGTCACTGCTTCCGTGAAAATAAAGTGTTTCAAAACTCCGCCAACAGACGGCGGCACCATCGGCATCAGCCTGAGCCTATAGGAAGCCAGAACACTCGACAACCCGGTACTGGACCCAGGGATGATATATAAGGGGGGGCTTTTGGATTCGCTGGCAGACGGGTTTCAAGTTCGATCCTGAGAAGAACACCGATCTAAGTGCCGACATGGATGACCCAAGCGACGATACGTAACTCTGCCCTGCGAGTCTGTAAGTATCCCTATGCTTATATCAAAATTCCCAATGCTTAGTCCAAGCTTAGTGTTAAGGTGGGTTGCACTGTACCGAGGTTGGCTCTTGTGATCACCGATGTTAATGACTTTAAGTTAACTGTGCTAACCTTGCTTCAAGGTCTATATTAATTTGTATGCAAAACTGCTTACCTCCAATTACAAGTTTATAAGAATTGTATATTCATACACTTATTCATTCCTCCCCTATTTTTATCAACAACTCCTCATTTGTAAATAAATCGCCATCCTTTTAATTAAGTCTGCCTAGTGTGAACCTTATTTAATTTAAAGTCCAACAAAACTTCTTGTTGGAATATCACAATAGGCCACTACAGGAAGAATCCTCATCGTTCTAGACAGCATACTTAAGGCAAAGTGACCCGACTGTTTGTACGATATTGTACGAGAATGAAATCAGCTGAGAATCTCAAGAAGATAAGTGTATATTTCAATTCATGGGCCCATCGCGTGTGATAGATTTAAGAACAATTTTTGAACTATCAAACTTTCTAAATCAATTTAGGTTTAGCCATTGAGAGTTTTCGTTTCCTTTTCTTTAATTTGCAAGATTCCTTTAAAGTTCAACGTAAGTTTTTTTAAATAATGAACGGATATTTATAAGAGAAAAGGACGAGATACAAAAACCCTGGAATACAATAAGTAATAGTTATTAAATAAAAATGAAAAATAAAATAATAATTAACAATTAACAAAATAATTAATAAATAATAAGTAAAATCAAAATAAAACTAGAAATATAAAATCAAATAAAAAGCTGGCGTTTCGGATAGAGACTCTCCTTTATCAAAGCAAAAAGGATAATTCTCTAAAGGCAATTAGAATATTAGAGAATTATCCTGAAGTTATGAAAAAAGTACTAAAGGACTCCTTTATATGTAGTTGGCATAGGGAACTGTAAGACGGTAATGGCTGAAAAAGCAGAAGAGGAATTTGAAGGCGTGTTGGGATAGGCCAGGAAAAAGGACAAATAGGAGGTAATAAGAGGGTGACGAAAAATAATGCAATAGGATAACACATACAAAATTAAAATTATAGAAAAGTTTAGGAATGATAGGGTGTCTAGCAAAACGGTTTCGTAAAATTCCCTGGGGGGAAAAAAAAAATTATTCCTGAAAAAATCCCTGACCGTTCCCGGTTACACAATTTTTTTTTGACAAAGCCCAGTCGCTAGTCACCCTGTAAAATTGTATCGCATATTAAAAAGGTCACTAAAATAAAAGAGTACAGAGAGCCTATGAAAAAAAGTAGTTCTATGTTCATTTTGTGTCCGTCCCTGTACTTTTTTGAACATTTCGAAATCCTAACAAAGCCAATCGCTGATTTTACTTACTTAAAACTGGCAAAAGTGTCGTGTCGACGCACAACAATTAATTGTTGTGGCGTTTTTTTGTTTTGTCTCTTCCATTGTTTCGTCCTCTTTTCTTGATCGAGATGAATGTTTTTCACCACTGTAGTCCATTCTGAATGGATGTTGATGTTTCATTGTCTCCACCCACAGCCGATGATTGAATGGGCGCACAGGAAACACTAATCACTGGTAAATAAAAGTAGCTATTAGTAGAGTATGCCTCCCCTCCCACTTCATCGAGTCCCAAATACGTAACAGAAAGTTTGGTGTCAGAAGTGGGATTGAGAACGTTATCCCATCGTGAAATATCCAGATGCCGAAGTATATCCTCTTCGTGCAATATCCATTTTGAAGAGCGCCAATCCCATCATTTACAGTATTTTGAAGACCACTGCCTCCAGAGAATGCCGCTCCCATAGCCAACTGAAAAGAAAAAAAGAACGCCATTCTCAACACAGGCTCCAGGGACAACCGGTGAAGCCAAAATAAAAGATAAAGAGCAACAAAAGAGATTTCACTTATTTGATAAAAAGAATCCAATATGGCAGTACCACCTGAACTGATGCAGGAGTTGTCTAAAATGATAGCCTCTGCATTACATGTGGCATGAGACACAGCCATAGCCACAGAATAAGGAATACACAGAAACGACATCTAATGTTAACAAAGTGGAAAGTGGTTTTGACGTTGTCGATTGTAGCGCACACGGCAGCTGCCACGGGTTTCGCTAACTGATTGCTATATGTTAACATTGCCTCTCGTGTATATTTTGAAGTTTAATAAAGCATTCTGTATTAATATACATGTATATTAAATCGTAAGAAAAAAATTATATACACAAAACAAGTCGAATACAATGAAAAGTATTTAAAATTACTATTATTTTAAAATACAGAAAATTACAATCTACTAGCCTAATGTGATAAAATTTGGATAATGCGTATTATTATGTCCAAAAAATGTGTAGGGCTTAAAGAGACAGATAGATGACATTATTTGATTGATAGAAAACACTAGTGCTTATAGTGTAAACTGTCTTGACTAGTTTTAATAGGAATTTGATTTTTTTTTTCTTGAAAATTTTCTCGTCCTTTATAAATTTCACTGCGGTTCTTAACTATCAATCGAGTCATATTTTTATTTTTGTTAAGATGCCTATGGAATTTACTGTCAGGGGAAATATTAGTTTCAAATTAATGGAAATGAAATAAAAAGCAATTAATATGATAGCGGGTGCATAGTAGATAAATTCAAATAAACAAGGAATGCATTTTTCTAAACGGAAATGAACTAGTGTTATTATAAAAATGAACTTATAGTTCATACTAGCGAACAAAAGCCAAAACAACCTTTTTTCACATTTTTGTTGATATCTAAAAAAACAAAAAACAAACACCAATTAAGGTACCTTTATTTAAAACTCATACAAAATTGTAATATTACAGCTCTCATTGAAAAAAAACATGATGTCTCTGACTCTTTCACTTTTTAAGTTCTACTAAGTTAAATTAAGCAAACTTGCATGAAAACACTTGCATGTTTTCACTTCCTTTCAGGAAAAATGGAAACAACAAAAATCAGTAATTATTATTTTTATTTGTTAGGTTGCATTTAAAAAGTGACTTTGACTACCATAAAATAATTTTAAATGATATTACTGTAGCCAATCTTACATTAACAATATAAACATATTTGTTAATTTTTTCATATTTATACTGAACTTTTTTTTATTGTAAATTGCTTCTCTGCAAGCACGTTAAATGATAAAACCTTGAAATTATTTTAATGTATTTTTAAATGATATTACAGCTTTCTGCAAGCAATTTCAATGACAATACCTGTAAATAATATTATCCAGTTTTAAACAATATTATTCGTTTTTACATTAACAAATTAAACATATTTATGAATATTTTCCAACTTGTAGACTGCTTCTTCTGTAGTGAACTGTTTTCTGCAATCACTGAAAATGATTTTAAATAAATTTTTTCAAATTTTAAATAATATTATTCACCTACATCAACATTATAAACATGTTTGTGAATAATTACCTACCTGCATTCAGTCTCTTTTATTGTAATTATTCCCATACTTGCAGAGGTACCTGGCATTGCCCAGGATAATTACACTTGTAGATAAAGAGAACAATCTCAAAAAATTAAATTATAACTCCCAATTGGTTAAATAATAACTCAATCAATGCAATATAGAGCGAAGGGACTATCCATTCTAGGAAAAATCCAAAAGACAGGAATTTACCTCTTCACTGAAAAAATTCATTCTAGGTGATATACCGGGACTTTATTTACCTCTTGTTGACTTGCCTCAGATTAAAATGATATCCATCTTCACTGGATACTTTAGACCCCAAGTTTTTCTTGGCCTTGATATAGTAGCTCTTATACCCTCTTGCTCTATTCGAAACTCCTGTTGGTCAGATGTTTCCAGTGCCCGTATAGCTTTTTCTGTTTTAGTTGCAGACTTTCTCTGACCAATACTCGTTCTTTCACTTTCCTTTCCAGACACATAAATTTTTGCCAGTCGTCTGGACGTTTGATAGGGAGCTCAAGGGAGACATGCCTTTACCTCATCAATAGACGCTGCCTTATTAATGTTCTGTCACTACATCATCACTTTATGCTCATTATCAATAATTCTTGGAAACAAACATTCAGTCATCGCATTATCAGCATCTCAGTTTCCAAAATATACACATTCCCACAGAATATAGTCAAAATGTATTTTTATGATATGCTACCAAATAAGCTGGATAAGCTGATAAGGGCAAATATGATAACCCTGGCGTGGCTCGGACTTTTTTTTTTGGATTAAATTTTGAAATAGCTTAAAAATAAGCACATGAAAACGCTTAGAATTAATACAGTAAAAATTCTTAATGATAATTCGAAATTTTTTTTTTAAGGCTCGCAATGTATGGACCTCAGCAAGGATGCCACTACTAGTCTAAATAAATTCTTACTCACGTAATCTTACTTTAGATGTACACTTGATGTTGTTGCAATTCCCTTTCTTCACTCGCTGTCTTGAAACAAAACTTGGCCATTCCTCACTTTGTGTTGTCTAGCGGTCGCCGATTCTTCTATTTACTTGCTTACCATTCACTCAATACAGCATGGAGCTAAAGGAGTGCTTCCTCTGTCGTCTTTATCAATAGTCTGCTAACTCTATTATCTCCAGTTACTGATCATTTTTAAAGATTTTCAAGAAATTGTTAAGTACTACGAACTCTTTTCTAAGAAAAGCTTGAATAACAGAAATTCTATGCATTGTTACAAATTAAAATTTATCTCGTATAGCACAAACTTTTCCTTGCATTGTTGGTCATGAGTTACATATTTTTGATCATGCATAGTGTTGGTGTATTGCGTGTTGACACCATTGTTAATACCTATTATTGCACAAACTTTTCCTTACATTGTTGCTCATGATATATATATGTTGCTCCATGAGTAATGTCTGTGAATTGCGTGTTGATAACATTGTTGTTACCTATTGTTGCACAAACTTTGCTTTGCATTGTTGGTCATGAGATATTTCTCATTAATATGCCTTGCCATCATAATGAATATCGATTTATTATCGATAATAATTATTTTTTCGAAAGCTGTGGAAGACAGTGACCTTCCTGATGCTTAGAAGGTCAAGTATGCAAAATTTCATCAAGATCGGAATAAAACTGTAGATTTGTATAAAAAACAAAATCCTCCCACAAACATCCTTCTTCATATATATATACTAGCAGAGGACCCGGCGTTGCCCGGGATAATTATGTTGGATGAATTCTAAATTTGTAATGATAATAAATCATACTTGTTTTCCCCCCTCTCGTTTTGTGTATAAAGATTTAAATTTCGTTTGCTGGACATGTTAACTGTTTCACGTTTTAGTAGTTCCCTCTTTGTAAAATCTAACTTCCCGTCCCGCCATGTTTTACTTAAGCATGTAGTTTAAACTTGTAACGGCGTTAAGCCATAATAGCATGATGAATAAATACTACAATGGACTAAAACTTGTGTGTGTTAATATAAGAAGTTGCATTTCTTCGCAGACATGAATATCTAACGGTTATGGGCCCAGCGTATGAATGAGCTGTTTTTCGGTGCGTATCGTCATTCTAATTATCCTGAATCGTGACATCGTTGTTCTTCCCACCACCCAAATATGAGTACAACAGAAACGAAGTTCAGCATCCAGAAACTGGATAATACAAATTATCAAACTTGGAAATTTAAAATGAAGATGCTGTTCTATAAAGAAGGCCAATGGGATGTAGTCACAAAAGAGAAACCAGAGACAAATGCTCCGCCAGACTGGGATAAAAGGGAACGCAGCCCTATGGAGGATCTCCAGCGATCGTGATCTTCCGCCATCAGGTGCATGTCCTCCCTGGTAATACCGAAGCGACTCGAGCCCAGATTCTCCATGTAGTCTAGCCACCTGGTTCTAGGCCGACCCCTTGGTCTCTTTCCCACCGGCTTGGAAAATAACAACTGCCTAGGAAGACCAGTTTGCGGCATCCGTATCACGTGGACATACCAGCGCAACTCAGATCTCTCAATGCGGAGAAGTAGCGGCTCAACACCGAAAGACTCCCTTATTGTGCTCGTGTGCACTCTATCTAGTAGGGTAACACCTGCCACACCTCTCAGAAATCTCATTTCGGTCGCTTGTACCTGCGATCGTATTCGGTCATTACCCAAGGCTCATGACCATAGGTGAGAATGGGGACAAAGATAGATTTGAAGACTGAGAACTTGGTTTTGTTACCCAGCTCGCGTTTCGTTACCACGGATCGCCACAGTTCACGTCTGACACAGCTTGCTGCACCGATCCGAGCATCTAATTCTTTCTCCTGCCGTCCATCACTCGTGAATGCAATCCCGAGATACTTGAATTTCTCCACCTGTCTCAATGAGGCTCCCCTAACATGGAGAGCGCACTGAGCAGGCTGTCTTGAAAGGACCAGAACCTCAGTTTTAGCCACACTGATCTTCATCCCAGCTTCTTCACATTTGGCTGCAAACCGGTCTAGTGAAGCTCCTGTGCTTCGGAGGGCACGTTAAGCCGTCGGTCCCAGCTGCTACTGTTACCTGTAGCAGTCGTCATTGGGGATAGTACAATAGACTCAGAGTCGCAGTGCTCAGGTTTCTAGTATAACCACTTTGGTTTCATGGTAACCACTCCCTTACAGTTAATTTTACATCTTCTAATAATTTTCACTATACGATCTACTACTCCCTTATGCTTATGTCATTTGCTTCCTATAGTTACCCACTTGATCTAATTTCTCAGTTTTTCCCTTCCCAATTCCTTATCTTTAATTCTATGATCGATAAATAAGAATAAAAAAAACCACAGATATGTCTACTTAGGCATATCTGCAGTGTAGGGTCGTGTGCAATAATTTAATATCGCGCACGTCCCGTCACAACTGTTTTGCCGTTTTGTTTTAAGTCGCTTAATTCTGGATTTTAGAAATTAGTAGTAAAATAATATTTACTCGTTTGTCGTTATAAAGTAGTATTTTCTCAGATGCTACAACAGTGTTCTTTGACATTTATCGTGGGCTTTTTTGCAGCTGAGAGAGATTCTGCGAAAAAAGTGTCTATTTTTATGTTTTTCTTTGTATGTTGTGTGCCTGATTGGATGCATGCGGACGCATAGAAATAAGGAGCTTCGAATGAGGCTACTGAACATCGCTAGTGGCGATGTTTAATCCTGCTTCTTGGAAGAAATATGCCGTTAGCTGTAATTATGCAGTGATTGAGTTTAATTGAATAGTTTTGTATGTTACCCTTATCTTTTCTTAATGTCTGTTGTTTTTTTTCTTTGCCTGCGCCTGCAACGTGAGCACTGAACTTTCTTTGGAACGCATTCATGGCGCACCCTCGAAGCGTTGACCACCACATGTTTGGTTTTCAATTTTGTTGTTTGTAAGATAAAAAAAACTCTCAGAGCTTCAGCTACATGGTGAGAAGTTTTTATTTATTATTTTTCCAGCAGGGTTTTGTGATTCTAAATTCTCAGAATTAGTGTTAACGCTCTTCTTTCTCCCTCCGGGGGGCCCCCCCCCCCCAAGCAGCGAGAACTTATTTTCGTGTATCGCCGTAGCGCAACGGCGCCTGTGCTGTCATATTCAGGGAGTAACTGAATGATTTCACCTGCGTTTCTCTATGGAAGCGTACCCTTAATTATTTGTGACATATGAATATGTCCCTACGGACGAATATATTACTTCATGTAAATTTGGCTCAAAAATTAAAGGGAAACGGGTAGAATGTTAAGAGAAATACAAAATTAACGGGGGAATAATGATTAATCAGGCTAAGGGTTTGAATGAAGGCAGTAAGAGCGATAGAAAGAGTAAAATGACTATTTTTATTGATTAAGAACATTTATCCTTTTTTTCGTTTTATTTAGTATTAAGTGTTCAAATTTATATATTGGCAATTCGCTGTAGGCTTAAAGAAAGGGGTAAGAACACCAGGAAATAAGGGAAGGAAATTTTTCTTTGGTGGGGGGGAGGAGAGAGAATCGCGATAGGAAGGGAAGGGAAAATAGAACAAAAGGGGTAGATGAAATTCGGGGAAAACGAAAAGTTCAAGGTTGGAGGTCCTTGGCATAAAGAAAAGAATGGTTCCAAGAAAGAAAGAAAAGGATCATTGTGCTCTTCTCGGAGAGAAAGAAAAGCGTGAACGGAAAAAGGACAGATGAAATGTAGCAGTCGACAGGGGCAGATGAAAGGCAGTAGATATGAGAGTGTGTTGTAGGCAGTCGGCAGAGAGAGACGAAGGAGATGATATAGGGTAGCAACCAGGCAGTCAAGAAGGTAGTGACGAAAAGAAAACACCGTCCGAGCATAACTTGGAGAACGGGGCACTCTCCTAGCCAAAAGGAGCGGATGACATCGGTATAGCCGTCGACCGAGGGGCAGGCGAGGCGCAACAGGCGGCCAGTACACCGGAGCCATAGCCGAGGGCGACGACCGATGCGAGCGGCGAACGGACAGAGTGCCGGGAGAGAGCTGAACCAACACCGGTAAGCTGGAGCCGTACGTAGCGTGAGCACTATTACTCGGTGGGGCAGGACGGGGCGAGAAGGCGTATCTTGTGGGTTCTAGCAAGACGATTCTCGAGTCCTGAGCCGGTAGTAGTGGCTATTACGTGGGACGGTTTCAGTGGACCCGGTGTGGCGGCGGCCAAGGATCAGCGAGCAGCACGGTAGAACTAGCTATGTGGACAATACAGCGGAAACCTGGTGGTGGTGATACGACAGCGACGGTGGAGTTCGACGGCGTCAGAGATATACCAACGAAGGAGACGGCGGCAACGAATCGACACTAAACGGGATCAAGCTGAGAAGATAAGGTAGTGAACAGTATTTTAAATTGGGCCCACGCGAGTGAAATAACTTTATTCGGGATTGCTGTTATTTTGTTTTTTTTTTGCAACGAACAGTAATGGACGACGATTTGCTAAAAGGGGAACTAAAAGATAATATTAAGATTTAGTGATTAAGCCAAACTAGTAATGCCAAGGAACTCTACTTTTTTTGACGATAAAAAAAAAAGGGGGCTAGGAAACGGGTACCTTTTGTTTTATGCGATAGCAATTCGCCAATTATTAGAATTACCTGTTGATTAGAATGAGATCTGAAATCGATTAGGCTTTGCTTTGTATGTTAATTTTTGTTTTTATATTTACCTCCAAATAAGGCGTTATCTTAATTAACCTAATTGCTTTTTTTTTTCTTTCCTTTGATTTCATATGTTATTTTGCTTTTTTTTATGAACTTGTTAATAAATAGTTAATGCACAAGATTTAAGTTTAGTCTGCTCATTGCAGTCTAGCAAATTTTCAGCCTGAGGGGGGGGTAGGTAATAGCATAGGGGGGTGTTTATTTCGATCACGGGAGGGAAAGGAAAGGGAGGAAGGATCTAATTTTTAAGAATACACTATACGATCACGGGGAAGAAGGTATTCACGGTAGACAAACACTGGGGTAGGTGTTGTCGGGTAAGCAGACGGTAAGTACAGGCTAATATATCTACAATAAGATTATAGCAAGGTACGTTTCGCCGTCACATATTGATAAAGAAAAGCTGCCCAGGAACATTGCATCAGAAAGTAGTACTGGTTGTTAGTTTATCGGTAGATCAACAGGATGGCAACTAATGCGACCACATGTGTCGCTAGTGGTGACTTTGGTCACGCTTTTAATGACAAGTTTTTGTGAAGCTGAGCCTTCACATGCCGTCTGGAACATAGGGGTGGCTAATTACCGTGTCAGATCCGTGGGATGTTTTAGGTACTAAAGATATTGAGTGGCTCTGGCCGCATGGTCGTTTTGTTGAGGGGAAATAGGACGCGGATCAGGGCTCTGTGTCTAGCTTCAAGCGCTGGGTACTTGCGTGTCCTGTTCAAGGTTACCGCATCCATCCCCTCTTCAATCCTAACGCTGCTAATAATAAATAGCATATAGGTTTACAGTTGTTATAAAAAGGATGCACGACACATTCTCTGGGCTGCTCCCGTGCTATTTTTCTCAGGCACTCCGTCTGGCATGATGTGACGGTGTTGTTGGTGCCTTGTACCACATGATTTAGTTGGCTCTGCCCATTTGAGTATTGTTCTGATGCCTGTGCAGGCAAGAAGCCATAGTGTTTGAAGCTATTGATATTATCCATTCCGTTATTGTACTCTTACATTTATTGTTGATTTATAAAGTAACAAGGGGCCCCATAATTATCTTTGTTTTGTTAACTGTTTTATACTTTCCAATTGTAGCTGTTTTCTGTAACTCGTTTATGACTATTAAATACCTTTTTACTCATCTCAACTACACTGCCTATTCTGTTCAGTTTCCAATGCACTTGCGAGTCACCACCCTCTCTGCTCTAGCATGCGGCGGTTGTTCTGTTTCGGTCTAGTAGTCGATCCTCTCTCGCATGCGGGGGTCATATTTTGGCGCCCGAACAGGAACTCGCTAGTCCGGCAAATATTCCGGATTATTATGGCCTGGCAGTTGGTAGTGTAGTTGGGTGTTTTGAGTATGTTGGGTTGAAAGCACTGCAAGCGGGTGGTTGTGCAAAAGGGAATAATAACACTCGAGGACAATGGTGATGGGGCAGCAGCCCCTCCTGAGCCAAAAATGGCAGGGTACACAGTTTTTGCTGGCGATGGCGCTGGCATTAGTGTGTTAGGTTTACTTAGCGCGCTTAAGAGCATTTGGACGATCGCACATTGGCAAATCATGTCAAGTTAATGGTGGCAAAGACTAAACTTAAAGGTAATGCGGCTCGTAAGGTCACAGAGTAGGAGCTATTTGATGTTGAGGAATTGAAGTTGTTCAAGGTGATCAGTCAGATCTTTGGAAAGGTTAAGATCGACCGAGATTACGCTAAAGAATTCTATGACGTGGAACAGCGCAGGAGGGAGTCTGTCATGGAGTATTCGAGCCGGTTGCAGCTCGCCATGGACTGCTTCCTCCAGGCAAAACCATAGTGGGCTGCATCAAGAGAGGAGTTGTTGCCACCGTACCCTCGACATTTGAGAAATCTGTCAATTGCACTTTGGAATCTGAATAGTTGGAGCGCAGGCACCTGGGTGAATCTAGTGGTGTCGAGTTGGAGGCGCAGCAGGCGGCCGGTGCAGAAGCACAACAGCTGTCCTCACCTCAAAAGCAGAAAGGAGAGAAAGGTGGCAGTTGCCGGAAAGGACATGCTCATGCCGGCAAGAGCTTCAAAAAGTGAAGGGCCTGCTTTAGCGGCTCTTGAAGGAGAAGAGTGGTCCTCCCCAACAATCAAAAACTAGAGTCACGTGTTTTAAATGCGGCCAGCTGGGCCATTATGCACGTGACTGTTGGTCAGCTAAGCCGCAGGTGTCATCGGTGAAGAGCTGATTATCTTGAAAAGAGGGGAAGATAAGTTGTACCATGTAGGGGACCATGTTCAGGGGCAATTAGTGGACATGCTCGTCGACACGGGATCACAATTGTCCTTCCTCAATGAGGAACTTTGCAGTTCCCCAAGCTCTTATCCATAAGGTGGACATGGTCGTTTTGGGGTCAACAGAGGGTGCATGCATATCAAGCAAGGGGTGACACTGCATATTAAGGTCTGTGGTAGGTCGTTGCCCCAGTGCGACTTTGTGCTGCACTCCCTGGCGGACTGGCCATATGATGGCATTTTGGGAACGGATGTCCTGGACTGCATTACATTCCAGTGCACTGTGGCTGCAGTAGTTCCCAAGATGGATGCAGGTGCAAACACACCTGCCACATGTTCGTTATCCGCAGTGGAGGATTGCCGGACAGCTGTGGCCAGATCGACCTGTGATGCATATCCGAAGTAACGAGCCAATAGGAAGGGACGTAGAAGAATGCAGACCAGTGGACCTAAGGGTGTGCTGGCTAAGAAGTGTCACAAGACAGATTGGCCAATGGGTTCCTATACTATGGTGGCTGCGGGCTGTCATGGTAAAGCCAGGTGGTTTGGCCGATTCCAAATTGTGCAGTGGTTGGCCGGACGGGTTGCACAGGTAGAATGCGGATTACAAAGGGGTGACGTTCAGTTTGTGCCCAAGGGTAGGCTGAGTCCAGGTGTTTCCAATACGGTGACATGTCAGGAGCGAGCATGTAGGGAAGATTGCGATCCCTGGGGCGATGAGAAAGCCCCCGCTCGTGACACTATGCCGACAGGTCGGCAAACACAGACCCGGGCTGGGCTGTAGAGGCAAGTGGAGCCCTGGAACAAGAGGCGAGCAGAATTGGATTACATGTGATCACTCCTTCCCTCACCCCCATCCTTGTTGTTTGAAGTACCAGGTAATTTAGAGGTTAGATGGGCGTCTATGACCAATGGTCAGTGTGGCTGAGGGTGTATGTGTGATAGTTAGTATGTGTCACTGCCATTTTAGCTTATAGAGATATATATAGATATACACTATGTACTTACGTATTTGGTATTATTATATTCGCTATAATAGTTAGTTGCAAAGCTCTTTGTCTGTTGTAGCGAATATGCATTGTTGACTGGTTTGCCGCTTGTTTTTAAGTCGCTTAATTCTTGATAGAAATTAGCAGTAAAATAATATTTATTCGTTTGTTTTCATAAAGTAGCATTTTTTCAGATGCTGCAACAATGTTCTTTGATGTTTATCGTGGGCTTTTTTGCAGCAGAGAGAGAGTCTGGTAAAAGAGCGTCTGTTTTTATGGTTTTCTTTGTGTGTTGCGCACCGGAGTTGGATGTGTGCAGACGCGTAGAAATAAGGAGCTTCGAATGAGGCTAGTGAACATCGATAATGGCGATGTTTTATCCTGCTTCTTGGAAGAAATATGCCGTTAGCTGTAATTATGCAGTGACTGAGTTTAATTGAAGAGTTTTGTATGTTATCCTTTTATTATGTTTCCGTGAGTTTCCGGCGGGATTTTTTGATCCTTTATGTTCAGCTCAAAGTTAGTGTTATCGTTCTTCTTGATTTTCTCTCTCCCCCCTCCAAACAGCGAGAACTCGTTTTCATGTATCGCCATAGTGCAATGGCGCCTGTGCTGTCGTATGCAGGGAGTAACTGTATAATTTCACCTGCATTTCTCTATGGGTGTGTTCTTTTAATTATTGTAGAATTATAGTAAAATAATTTTCTATTCTAATCTTATTAAACATTTATATTAGCTTAATTAATAATGCAATCAATAGATGGCATAAGTTCTAGTAATAATGAAAATTACCGTAAGTATTCTACTATAATGCGATCTCTTGTATAATACGATCCCATTTTCAGAGGCGAAAATACCAGTAAAAATTTTACCCTATTGTATAATGCGATCCCCATTTTTTGATTCATCGCTAACTTAGGAGAAATAAAATATGCAAGAATGTACAGAAAAAAAATCTCTTGTTTTTACAATTTGAAAAATGAATAACCTGGATGTATACAATTAAAAAAATTCAAAATCTGATTCATAATCGCCTGATTCTTCAAAAACTTCCTTAATACAGTAGACGTACAGATGGTGGTTTATTATAACAGTTTATAATAAAAAAAGTTTATAATTAAATAATAAAATGTTATTTAATTTTTAAGAAGACAGAAACAATAGTTATGGTAGATTACATGTACTTTTATTCTATGTTCATTTTTTGAAATTATTAAAGTACACATTATGTATTCATGCATTAAGTACTCTAATAAATATTCATTTGAACTTTAGAAAACGTTTTTGGACAATTTCAGGAGATAGAACATAGTGGCTTTAAAAATTTTACTGAACGAAAATTTATTTCACTTTTCACCTTTATTGTTACAAATTTATTTAATGCCATGCCTATATTGTTCGCTTATTATCAGTAAATGGCAGCAGGAGAAACTATAATAAATAAAACGTGATCACAGTGATTTTTTCCCAAATGGCGTCTCCATTTTGTTTTTGAGAATTCACTTTTGCATTAGCTTTTGGGGATGAAAAATTGAGGAAAAAAAGGGAATTAATGTGCTATATATCCTATATACCACATAATATACTGTTATATACCAGTATATTAAATATTATATGCTAGTTTTCATTTGAAATTCATCAGATCGAAGTTCGTTTTCAAATCACCACCCCACCTCCTCCAAGTTAACTTTTGGTGATGGAAAAGTGGATGGGAAATTGAGAAAAAAACAAATTAATGCGATGTATATTGTTTAAATTGTATGATATCATACATATGTACTGTAATGTACCAATATATTAAATATTTTATGCTAATTTTCGTTTGAAATTCATCAGATCGAAGTTCGTTTTACAGTAGACATGTGTGAGGGTTCATCGAAGATTGCTGGAAAGGGGAATGTCCAATTCAAAACTTCTGCTGGATATGATTTGACCTTTAGAAATGTGTACTATGCTCCCAACATGTGTCAAAATCTTTTATCAGCACGACTTGTCCTAGAAGCAGGTTATAAAATTAATTCCAAAGGAATCGATCTTCTTGTGTACAAAAGGAATGGTGAACTCGTCTTCAAAGCACCTTTAAAGAGCAATTTTTTCATCATTCAAGGCCATGTTGACATATCTAACTGTATTAGAAGTAACAAAAACTATACTACAAAGAAGAAGCCCGATGTCAGTCTAGCAGAATGTGGAACCTTGACTTCTTGGCATGAAAACTTTGGACATGCAAATGTTGACACAATTAAGAAAATGGCCAAAGATGAAGCTGTTCGAGGTTTGGACCAACCAGTAGGAGATTTTTCGACATGTGGATTGTCGCATTACAAAATCAACTAAGGCCAGTCATCTGCATTTAGAAAAGAGATGTACCAGGCCCTTAGAATGAGTCCACAGCGATATGTGGGGCCTGGCGCCAAATAAGTCTCAAGGTGGAGCTTCTTATTTCGTCTCGTTCGTAGATGATTTCAGCCGCCATGTATCAGTGTACACCAAGGAAAAAAAGAGCGATGTGTTGAAATGGTTTCAGCAATTTCAAATCTACAGCGAACGCCAACTTGGTTTATCGATCGTGTGCCTTCGAACAGATAATGGTCTAGAGTTTTGCTCCAAACAATTTGAAGAGAAATTGGGAAAACTTGGCATCAAACATCAACGAACTAACACATATTCACCGCAGATGAACGGCATTGCAGAATGTCTCAACCGGACGCTTTTGGAAGGAGTTAGGACATTGTTGCAGGCTTCCAGGGTACCTCATCGTTATTGGGGAGAGTTGCTGAAAATGACTGCATACTTAAGAAAGCGTACAGCTGAATAAGGTAATTGGAGGCAGCCGAATTACAGGTTACCGAATTTGGTTTCCAGATGACAATAGTGTCAAGGAATCGAAACATGTCAAATTTGATGAGAACAGACTTAGAATGGAGGTGTTTCGCAACGCAAAAAAGCAGTACGTAGACAATAATTGTAATCCGATTTCAGATTGTAGAGATGAATCAGAAGTTTTCTTCGGATATTGACGGCGATTTTGAGGAAGATATCCAGAAAAAGGGTCTCACTAAGACTGTTGTCAAGGAGAGGGAGTCACCAACTCCATCCATATCAGCCTTGCCTCCAAATCTGGTCATACTTCAAATAAAAAGCCAATTGATGAATGGGAAAAAATTGTTGTTGAATGGAAGTCTGGTGCATCTGCAAGACGCCATGACATTTATTATGTTTGCAAATCCAGCGAGATGTTATGATCGAAACGGGAAGTTGAAAACTACTGCCAATCCAACAACATATTTTATGATCCATTGCAGTTTGACTTCAGTACAAAGAACTTGACTGGGACTGTTGCGTTCAATCGAGGTAGAAGAACGATTGGCCCCAAGAATTCATCAGATAATGAACGACCAGAAGCAAATTGTCTTTGAAGAAGTCGCGCAACCAGAAGATGTGAAACTAGTTGGATCTTGCTAGGTGTTTGCCTTGAAATACTTCAGTGATCAGCCAAAGAAAATTGCAAGATATCGAGCATGTCTGGTGGCGCAAGGTTTCAGTCAACGGCCAGGAATGGATTTCTACGTGACCTACAGCCCTGTAGTCAATTTCACCTTGGTGGTTGTATTCTTCTTCGTACTAGTAGTCCTGAAGGGGTGGTGCCACATGCATCTGGATGTCAACTTTGCATATTTGTACGGTGACTTGGATGTTGATATCTATTTGCAGCCAGCCCCTGGATATGTTCCACAACAACCCTCTACTGTGTGGAAACTGAAGAAAGCACTTTATGGTCTCCATCAGTCTAATCGTCAATGGTACAGAGAACTGGATTCAACTTTTAAAAAGTTAGGCTTTGAGAAGCTACAAGCAACAAATTGTGTATACTTGTATGGAAGCCAAGCAGTTGTGATGGTATACGTCGATGATTGCGCTGTATTTATAGAATCTCAATCTGATTTAGAGGCTGTAGTTGATCGAATTGCCAGCGCCTACGAAATCATGAATCTTGGACATTTCAGGAATTTCCTATCTGTTGAGTTTATACAAGATGAAGATGGTGTATACTGGATGCACCAACATCAATACATTGAGAAACTCTTAAATAAGTTCCCATCAGCGAAACGGGTTCCAGTCTACATCCCATTGAAGGTTGGAATGGAGTTTAGTCGACGAGATTGTCCAACAGATGATGCCAGCACTAGTAAGATGAATCAGGTACCCTATCGTTCATGAATAGGTTCCCTGATGTATTTGGCTCAACGGACAAGACCGGACATTCTGCATTCAGTTATTCTACTCTCCCAGTTCAACGGTAGTCCAGGAATCAAGCATTGGAACTGCTTACAGCAGGCAACAATAAAAATACGTTTTTACAATTTACATTTAGTAATTGTAGTGGTAGTATGAGTCCAAATTCCATATAAGTATAGAAACAATAGTAACCAGTTCTTAACTGCAAGAATTTAAATTTTTTCCAGTACAGTAATAGACTACTGGCAGGATGCTTAGGAATCTAACGCAATCAACAGAATACAAATCAGACCAGTTAGCAAGTCAGATACATTACAAATCAAGAGCTAGCATTGGTGCTAGTACTGACCGCTTAAAATTATGCAGCTGCAATGGCATTAAGGGTAATACGAGAAGGGGTACTTATGCAGTTGCTATAGCAGTCACAATCCTGGATGCATAGCTGGAATCTCGTCAAATTTTCACAGAGTCGAGAGTCTTGATGTTAACTGAAAGTTGAGATTGAAAGTGGTCTGACTGTTAAGTGAAAGTGGCCATTTATATTTCCCCACCACTGTGATGCTGCACCAACGGCTGTCCAATATTTTGAGCCAACACAAAACCGCATTGGAGCCGATTTCTAGTAGCGGACCGCGTTTGAACGTGTTAATACTGTAATTATTAGGCAACATTTTCCTTCATGCATTTGGCGTCTACGCCTCTAAGATAACAATTAGCGAACAATTGTTCACTTTGGTGTTCACTAAGATGTTGCTGCTATGCATATGAAGGTTATCAGATAAAATGTTTATAAGCATTTCTTCAGTATAACTGTACCAAATCTGTATACAACGAGCATAATCGCCTGGTTCTTATAATAAATTTCTTTGTTATGAACAGAAATCGAACTTCTTTCTATACATCTTTGTACAGACCATATCAGATTACTATACATACTTTGCAACTTATTGCATTTAAAAATGTATGTTTCTTTTGGATCACCTGGTACATTAAATATTCCTGCCATATGAAAAGATTAGATTGTCTTGAATGTACTTATGGTTTTGTTTTTTAGGAAGTTTTTCAAGTGAAGATATTGTTAGTATGCGAGCAGACTCTCGTAATAGTGATGGTCAGCTGGGAGATGTAGAGTCGATGTCATCTAGCATTGTTTCAGGACATATGAAAACTTCAGGTTAGTATGAAACATTAAAATATTTACAGTAAATATCTTTACTTTTATGTAATACCGTATTTTAGTGAATTTACCCTGCACCCCTGGAAAATTTAAATTGTATGTAAAAAAAAAAAAAAAAAAAAAAAATTGGAAACCCCACATCCTTGTATTCCTTACAGAGTATCCAATGTACATGACTCAAAAAAAAGTCTGAGAATAATATTATATAAAGCAGAAAGAATAATGAATCTGACTGATTATTTCAAGCATTAAACTCTAATAAATTCAATAAAAATTTTATTAGCAGTATAAAAGCTTAATAAAATACACAATAAGAAAGAATATTAAATTACAAGTGTTGTTCAATAAAGAATGATCATACATTTTTACAGACATAATTTCCTTGCGACAAAAATGGCACGGTGCAATGACTGATAGGTTAATGCATAATGTACGCATGGTACAAGTCTCATGGTCGTGGCATCATCTTTCTGAACAAATTCAATGGATGACGTATAAAAACCTCCCATTTTGCACGAGTCTTGACCTTTTGTTTGATGAAAACCTTTATCAGCAGGTTTACAAGTACCACTTCTATTATAAATGAGGCTTTGGCTCAAAAATGAAGCGGCTGTTCTTGATTCCCGAAGATGAACATATTTAGAATTGGTTGTTTTTTCTTCTTTGGCTAACCAAAGATAAAAATCTGAAATATCTTATATTTCAATTATAGGGCATCACCTCAAATGCAGTGAAACACAACTGATAATCACTGAGATGATATTATACAGGGTGAGAGCAAAATCAATGCAATAAAAATTGTAGATAGTATAGTAACAAAACGTCCAAGTAAATAATGCGTTTTTTAAACAACTCAAGATGGCACTGACCATGAAAACAATTTACATAGCACAAATGGTATAGATAAAGTGGATATTCATCAATAGATGAGTATTACTACACTGTGCCTATTTTAAACCACCCCAAGAGTCTGTAAGTGCATATACATGTACAGAGTGGTTATATAATAAGTTTGCCTACTCAGAGCCCTCTATAGCCCTATCTAATGAACCGACTGTGATGCAAATTGAAATTAGGCTAATCAGATCATGGGGAAAAAGAAAAAAATTAGTGCAAATTTTAACCACCAGGTGAAAATGTGGTGCTGTGGAATGACAAATGGGGATTTTAAAATCAGTTTTATTGTTTTAAACCAGCAGGCAAGCTTTTTGTTGATTATAGCATATGTTCAATATGTCCGACACCTGCGTCAATGACATATTGGAAGCGTATCACAGCATGATCAATTGTTGCATGAAGCATTTCCCGGGAAATGTCTTAGACATGTTGTCTAATGCTGGCTTTCAGCTCAGGCACAGTCCGTACACTTTGTTGATTGACCTGATCTTTCAAATATCCCCAGAGTTCAAACTCGCACGGAGAACGTGGATGCCACACATCTGGAAAACTTCTACAGATCACACAAACATCTCCAAAGTTGGCATGAAGCAGTTCCTTCATCTGTCGACCAATATGAGCAGGTGCTCCATCTTGCATGAAGATAGTAGTTTCCAAACATCATCGTTATCGCAAGGCAGGAATCACATGCTGTGCCAGAAGTTCACAATACCATGCACTTGTAACAGAACATCTTACAGGGCCTCGTTTGTCACTTCCTTAAAGAAAAAGGGGCCTTGAATAAAATCAGCGGTGAATCCACACCATACAGTTACGTATTCAGAATGCACCATATGTAGCAGTGAGGTACCCCATATATAGCAGTTCTGCATGTTCACTGCTCCTTCTAGGGTGAAATGTGCTTCGTCTGACCAGAGAATGTTCCATGGCCATAGGTCATCAACAATCATCCTCGCCAGAAAGCGATAGGCAAAGTTAGCACATTGAGAGGAATCTTGAGGTTTTAGTTGTTGTGCCAGATGAATCTTGTATGGGTACCAATGCAGAATGGACCGCAAGACCTTACACACCATGGCCCATGGGATGGACAATTCGCGTGCTGTTGCTCGAGCACTTGTTGCAGAATGTTGAGAAGAAGAAGCTCTCTCCACTACTGTAACAGCTACATTCTCAACAACTTCGTCTGCTATCTTGCTCCGTCTTCTTCCTGGTGCAACAGCCAAATCGCCAATCGATGCATATTTCTTTATCATTTTTCGCAATCCAGTATCTGACATGCAGCCCTTTTCGCAGACCTTTTAGACAATGATATACTCGCAATGCAGCTGGACTGCTGCTATCATTCTGGTAAAACATCTTTACCAACACTGCACATTCTTTTTTGCTTAAAATCATGATCTTTCGTGAAAGCTTTTCACTAAACATAATGTAATGAATAGATCAATCCATTCCATTCTGGGTATGTTGACTTTCTAATTTGCTTGAACTTTCTGCTAATAAGGGTGATATTGAGAATGAACATATGCTGTAATCAAACAAAAAGCTTGCCTGCTTGTTTAAAAACAATAAAATTAGTTTTAAAATCTCCATTTGTCATTCCACAGCACACTATTTTTTTTTCTTTTTCCTGAATTGCCGGCCCCCCCCCCCCCATGGTCTGAATAGCCTACATTTCAATTTCCATCACATTCGGTTCATTAGATTGGGTTCTAGAGGGCTCTGAGTAGGCGAACTTATTTTATAACTACCCTGTACCTAGGATGCCTGTGTGTTCAAACATAAATTATTTTAAAACGGTTAGTTCCCTTCACTACCATCCCGTATAAAACAAATTCATGTGCACTGTACTTCTACGATGATTCGACTCATTATATTAAACATTACGTTATGGATATTAACAATTTGCTATATATATAGTACACTCACATGCCAAAAGTCATGGGATAGCACCTAATAACGTGTGAGACCTCTTATAATCTGGCGAAGTGCCACAGTGCGACTTGGCATTGATTCCACAAAGTTGGTGGATAACATCTGAAGACATTGCCAGTCATTCCGACTGGAGAGCTTCCCACAATTGCCCATTACAGAGCCGCCACCAGCTTCCACAGTGCATGCTTGACAACTTGGGTTTATGGCCGTCATGGGGTCTGCGCCACACTCGAGCCCTACCATCAGCTCGTAGCAGCTGGAATCGAGACTCATCAGACCAGATCATACGTTTCCAGTTTCAAGTATTCAGTTGTTGTTTGATTTATTAATGAAGAAATATTTTGTGTAGTTTAATTGCTTTTTATAATACAGTTCCGTACAAATCTTAGGTTATCATAAAAGAAAGAAAAAATCATTTGTCTTGTATATTAAAGTCAAAATATGGACATCAACAATAGGATATGTTTTGGAATGAGTAACGATAGAGTCTCATGAGCACACGACATGAGAAAGGAATGATAAAGTTGTAAGTTTTTTATTGATTTTGTTAGTTTCTTTTTTTCCTTCTCTTTTCTGATAAGCATGTATACATGATTGTAGTTTTTTTTTTATTGTGTCAATTTTGTACATGTACATGTGTTGCTTCACCAGAGAGTAATTATTAATGTATTATGCTCCTTGTAGATAAAATAAATACAGGCATTCCTTTATATATACAAGGTGAGTAAAAACAAATGGTTGCTAATGATACACATAATAGATCATGGTATAGTGATGCATTTTGTCCCTATGAACATTGGTCCAACTTTAAACGCTAACTGAGATATGAACAGAAATAAAAATGCCGCCACCAAGATCAACAAGTTAATAGCTCAGGTTCTGCAATGCCCAGGATAATGAATTTTGGAGGAATAATAGGGTACATAAAACTGTGTATACCGTTAAAATTTGATCATATTCCAACAAGTAGTTTTCGAGTTGTGCAATCAAAATCGTAACAGTGCTCATATGCGAGTAGTAACCAGCACGTTTTACGATGTTGAGTGCGTAACTCGGAAACTACTCGTTGGAATTCGATCAAATTCGGTATACACAGTTTTATGTACCCTATTATTCCCCCAAATTTAACCATCCTAGATGTTATAGATTTGAATTATTAACATGTTGATCTTAATGGCGGCATTTTTATTTGTTTATTTTGGAATTAGCATTCAAATTCAGACTCAAGTTCGTAGGGACAAAATGCATCACTATACCATGATTCTTTTATGTATATCATTATCTACCATTTGTTTTTCATCACCCTGTATATACAAACTGACTGAAATATTTCCTTATTTAACTTGAATCATCTCTCAGGAAGTAAATTAGATTGAATGTTAAAAACACTTAGTCAAAACACTCTGGTAATTTAATTTAAAAAAGGCTAACCATGCTCCAACAGGTTTATGGGCCACTCATGTAAGTTCCACTAAGTTGAGGAGTCGAATGACGTGAAGCCTGAGAAATTTCAAGATAGGAAACTTTTAGGTACAGATATAAAAAAAAAATTAATTAAATGACCCAATCAGTAGATGCTTGCTGGGCCGTAAGCGTGGTCTATATGCCATAATATTAGAGGTAGTGAGAAGACTGCTGTTGGAAAGTGAGAACAAAAATACAAATGCATGTAGAGAAAGTATCCAGAAGCTCTGTGATGTTTCCGAAATTAACCCAGCATAACTACGAACCCTCGAAGAGGGGCATGAGAGTTCTACTCATGGATAAAGAGTGTTGGAGTTTAGTCACAGACGAAGGGGAAGTATGTCCAGCAACGGCTACACAAAAAGAAAAACAGAAGTATAATCTTTGGAAGGATTGGGCGTACATAATGATCCACCTGGGGGATACAAGCATTGATGGGAGATACAACCAATGGACAAAAGGATGGAAAATTTTAAAGAAAATTTTGAACCAAAGTCCAGGGTAAGACTGGCATCTTTAGTTGACGAGTTTCTTGATATCCGATATGACCCAGAACAAGAAACCATTGCTATATATCGTCAATGATAAAGGAGTAAGAACAGTCAGATAAAGCATCCAGGATTCAAAATTTCCGAAACGCTGACATGTTTTCAATTAATACGACGGCTTCCAGCAGAATTCAACAATCTCGTGCAAATAATGTATCATCTGCCAGATAAAGAATTTTGTTTGTCTGCCCTGGTGGTTCAACTAATTGCTGAATCGGGGAGAATTGAGCAACGTAAGAAGGACATCGAGACCCGACCATCCGCAAGTGCTTACAACCTACATAGTACAACGAGATTTGATGGCATGAGAAGAGGCAGCCAGACCATACATCAGTCCACATCGATTGCATCAGCCGAGGGAGCGGGTAGCAAATCAAGGTTACCAGGGACGAAATCATGGTCAACCAAGTGTGATTATTGCAAAAAAAATGGGTCACCTGAAGAACGATTGCTACAGACTACACCATGAGGAGCTATACAGTCACAAACGCCCATAGGGACTGATGTATATGCAGTTGGAAAATGAGGTGGAATGTGTTACCGAAGACAAGGTAAGACCCTTGCATACTAAATGGCTGGTCGATAGTGCAGATACGGCATATTTTTGTAATGACAGAAAGCTCTATACAAATTTTAGAACTGTATCCTCTGTGAAAGTGCTAGTCGGTGATCGAAATGCAACCTGCGAAGTCACTGGATTGAGTGAAGTGGTGCTACGTATTAAAAATAGATATGGTGTAAATGTGATGTTGACACTTAAAAATGTGTTGTTTGCACCCAATTTGAGAAAGAATTTAATTGGGGGTGCGAATATACAGGGTGGTGGAAATAAAATTAGCCTCGCATGGTTTCTCTGCAATTCATTTGAGGCTACTTTTGCTTGCACCACTCTGTAGATATTGCGGGGTACAAGTTGATTTGGCATAAGAATAGAATGCAAATTTTTCACCCAGGAGGTAAATATTTCTTTAAAGTATAACAGATGGACAAACTTTAAATGTGGATATTTTCCCTCAAGTAGACTGTGAACCTAATAAAAATCGGTGTAATTATAATACTACTATAAATATGGAAGTAGCACATTGCAGACTAAATCATGTAAACGTGCCACTAATAAAAAACATGATTGAATTTAAGAGTGTTCAGGTGTAAGCAAATTAAATGGTAAATTTGAGCATTGCAAAACTTGTAGATTAAGTAAATCCACTGAATCTAGCTTGACACAAAGTTATGGAAAAGTAACTACGAAACCTTTGCAAAAAATACATGTGGATTTATGGGGTCGTGCCCTGTGGGAATTTATATTTTGTTGCAGTGGTAGATGATTTTTCCAGAATGGTTAGGGTGTATACGATTAAGTATACCCGCGATATACTTAAATATTTCAAAAATTATGTGTCAGAATCTGAAAGAGAATTAGATTTAAAAATCAAAACAATTTGGGCTGATAATGGTCTAGAGTTTTGTAATATAGAGTTCGAGGAGTATATACACAAACTTGGGATACAACATTTCCCTACACAAACTTGGGTTACAAGATGAACGTACGAAGGTAGCCCAGAAAGTAATGTACCACAATTTTTTTCTTCAACAATTATTTATTGAACATAATGAAACTTATACACAAGAAAGAATGATGTTTCTTCTACACTCACTATTTTTCCACATAATCTTCGTACCGTTTTATGGCCTTCCTTCAGCGAGTCACAAGGGCGTGTATGCCCGCTCGGTACCAGTCCTTGTTGTGTTCATGCAACCATGTCTTCACTCTGCGAATCACCTCTTCATCATCCTCAAAATGTCTTCTATGAATGGCATTCTTCAGTGGCACAAACAAGTGAAAGTCTAATGGCGCTAGGTCAGGGCTGTAGGCTGGATGGGGAAACACTGTCCAACCCTA
>JAHWFO010037836.1:270775-297165 GCA_023313115.1 Rhysida immarginata
GCTAGGTCAGGGCTGTAGGCTGGATGGGGAAACACTGTCCAACCCTATTTCGTGATGCGTTCCGATGTCCTCAAACTGGTGTGAGAGTGAGCGTTACCGTGTTGAAGCAAACAATCAGCTGGGTTGTTATGGCATCCAAGTCGGTGGAAGCGCTTTTTGAGTTAATGTGTTCACATATGCCTCATACTTAATGATGCTGCCTATAGGCATCACATCAATGAGTATGACACCATCACAATCCCAAAACCCAGTGATCATGACCTTACCAGCAGAAGCAGTTGCTTTGAATTTTTTCTTCTGTGGAGAGTGCGGATGACACCATTCCATTGATTGTCGTTTTGTTTCGGGCTCAAAACGGTGCATGCCATAAATACGCATGGCAGCAACCTGTGCAAAATTCCCGGTCACAGCGTGTATCCCCCCCCCCCCGTGATCTCCAGCGCCGATTAAACTGTCACCCTGATCTAATAGGGAAACTTCTGTCACAATCCGGGACAAGAACGCTTCTCCCTCAGCTTCAAAACGTTGCAGCAATTCAGAAGAAATGTTTTTTCTCAGAGCTTTGTGTTCCTCCGTAAGACAGCACAGAACCCATCGTGGACACGTTTTTGTGTAATCAAGAGCATGGATGATTTCACCCAGACTTCCTTGGCTGATTGACAGCTCCAGCGCCAACTGCCGAGTCGTACTGCGTCGGTCCTGAGGAAAGAGTGCATCAGCACGCTGCATCTTGTCAGATGTGACAGCCGAAGAGGACCGCCCCAACCGCAGCAAATCTTGGAGCTTCGCCGAACCGGTTTCTGATGGCCTCACCCTCTGTTCCCAGTGACTAACAGTACTTCTGTTGACTGTTGATGCTCCATAAATTGCACGTACATGTTTGTGAATGTTTCCAACCGTTTCTTGCTCCGCATTGAGAAATTCAATGATGACACACTGCTTGTAATGTATATCACTTACAGATGCCATGTTGTTTCATTACTGCACATACCTATCTGTTGGAAGAAACGGAAACTTTGCGCGTGCACTTCGTAAACTTCCAAGAATGCATATCGCAAGTTTCGTTTTCGTACCTTGTTGGGGACGGAGAAAAAAATTGTGATGCATTACGTTCTGGGCTATCTTCTTACTTTCGTATATATGCCAGAACACAATGGCGTCACAGAGCGATTTAATAGGACAGCATTTGATGGCGTATGTTCCATGTGGCTTGTGAGTTGTCTGGAACCAGGTTTTAGGCAGAAGCGCTATATACATTTGTATACACCAGAAATCCCTGTCCCTACAAACAGAATGAGGGCAAAACCCGGTTTGAATTTCGGGTTGGATGGAAAGCGTCTATAAAACATTTAAGAATATTTGGCTCTATGGCACATTTACAAATACTGAAGAGAAAAAGAAAGAAATTGAGCCCCGAGCGTCGGAAGGGATTTTAGTAGGATATGCAACAAAAACTAAAGGTTATTGTATCTGGCTCCAAGGGAAAATAGTGTAATAGAAAGTGTTCATGTTAAAAATGATGAATAATAGAGAGACAGCCTATTTTTAGTATCGATTCTGTGGTATGTGTCGTTGATGAAATTTCTCCAATCATGATGAATAGTCATCTCGACAGAATCGATCAGCTCCTTCACTTTGATCAGCTGTTGGTAGATAACATCCAGCCGGGCCACCGTCTCCGTTATACTCTTTAATAAAGGGTCCAGTTTGTCGTAAAGCTCTTTTAATTTCATGTCCAAATAAACTTTGATTTTTTCCATTATCTGAGTAGTTATAGTATCAAGAAAATTAGAGTCTTTAAAGTGTGCCTGGACACTCTTTTTCATTTCTAAAGCTACAGACTCGTCCGTTAGCTTAGAAGGAGAGTTCACAGGCACAAGCCGTGGGGTGATCGATGTATTGGCACCAGGATCTTTACCTGTCGGCATTATAATGGACTTCGAGTAACTTCAATTAAGAGCACATGTAATTATAGCGTTAAATACTCTGAGAAGAAAATCTACCGTTCAGTGCAGTAACGACAAGCCAATGGACTCAGTCACAAGAGGAACGGCCGGATCGGATGAATACTCTCTTGCCGGGGGAGGGGGGGGGGTGTTTGAAGCTGTGCCGTGAAACGGGTCATTTCTCAAACGATAAATAATCAACCCAACTGGAACTTACTCAGAAATGATCGGTTCACTACTTAAAGATCACACAAGAGTCTGTCGTTATCCACTAGATTCCTGGTAGTACATTATATTGTTGTCGATGAATGCAGTAACCTTCATTCGTAGCTTTGGTGGCGCTTAGCAACCTGCGACTACTCAAATCGCCGCCATTCTTCTGTACGAAACATTATAAAATTAACCTGTCAAACGTAAATAAAGATGGCTTGATTGGCTTCACTGATGCAAATTGGGGATATGCTATGAATAACAGACATTCGAGTAGTGGTTACCTCTGGTTATTACAGTCATGTGGAAAACCACTATATCCTGTCTCAGCTTCAGTTGAGAGTGACGTTATGGAATTAGGTCCCTTACCAGACATAGTGCACAACATCGTATCCTTCTGCCGTTAAAAGAATAAGTTATTCTAATAAGATAAAATAAATAAAAGACTCTTTGACCACAACAAAAATATAAAAGGAAAAATACGACCTTATCCTGTAGTCATAGAGTCTTTTATTTATTTTATCTTATTGCTTTTATCCACATTTCTTTCCCTTTTTATTTTTTCTGGTGGTTGTGCAATTTTTTGCCAACACTCGAAAAGTCTTTTAAGTTATTCTAAGGCTATTTATACTACGTTACACCATCATTTAATTGCGTGGCTTCTCAAAAGTAGATGGTATCTATCAGAAATTTTTTTAAATTAATGTTTAAAGTATTTTAATCCTCTTCGTGAAAACTCGATCATCTTTCATTTCTGACACATCTCTTTCACGCAGGAACAAGAGACACTGCCATTTTACAATCAAATAATCTCGATTACAGACTGCTTCATTTTATTTTATTTTTTTTTTTAATTTTGTCAAATTTTATTTTTTATTATTTATTATTAAAGAGTTAAGATATATCATACAAAGCCCAACAGAGATCTGTATGGTCTAATGGACCGACAAGTTAGATCTCTGAGGGCTCCAACCAAATACATATTGAAGAGTACATGTTAGTAGAACTAAACATTATAACCAAAAAAAAGGAAATAAACAATAATAACAAGCAATAACAATAATAACAAAATGGCTTTTCTATTTGCCAATTTATTAATATATCGAGGAGAAAAATATGAAATATGATTCCAAAAAGAATTTTGAACTTTTCATACAGAAAATTATTTCAACTATTTCTTCATGCGGGCGAACTGTAACCCCTTCACTCGTGACGTCTTCTCAACTGAAGCTGAGAGAAGTTATAGGCAGAAATTTATTGCATTGAGCACTATGGGGTCAGAGTTTATCTCACTGACAGAGTGTGTAAACGAAATAATGTAGAATATGCATATAATGGATGAAATTAATATTTACGACTCAGAAGTTCCATTATTGTTTTGTGATAACCAAGCTGCGAAGGCTGTATTTTATTTTGTTAAAAACAGCCAAGAAAATCAGAAAATTAAACATATTGACATTAGGTACAAATTTATAAGACAATACTTAAAAATACAGGAATTTAAATTGGAATATGTCAGAAGTAAAGATAATCTATCAGATTTTCTGACTAAGCCCATAAGCAAGGAAAATTAAATAGTATGTGCTGTAAGTTATTTGTATGAATTGTTTTGTTAAAATTGTATTGTGCTATATGTATTTTTGTACAATGGGGCCGACTGTTGGTTGATTTATTAATAAAGAAATATTTTTAATTTAATTGCTTTTTATAATACAGTTTCGTAAAAAATTGAGATTATCATAAAAGAAAGAAAAAAATTGTGCGCCTTGTATATTAAAGTCAAATATGGACATCAACAATAGGAGATGTTTTGGAATGAGTATCAATAGTCTCATGAGCATGTGACATGAGAAAGGAATGATAAAGTTTTTTATTGTTTTATTAGTTGCTTTTTTTCTCTCTTCTGATAAGTATGTAAACATGATTGTAGGTTTTTTATATTGTGTGAATTTTGTACGTGTGTTGCTTCATCAGAGAGTATCTATTTATGTATTATGCTCCTAATACAGGGTGAGCCGTAAGTCGCACACCAAAGCATTTAAAACAATTCTGATAATAATAAACGTTATTTTATTAAAACCAAGCTTAACTAATGAACTAAGAAACACGTTGCTGGTACAATTACAAATGCTCAAAATGCTCGCCATTTGCTGGTTTTACATTGTTTCACATCATACTTCACGTAATTCTTTGTTTCGCAACTTACGGCCCATCCTGTAGATAAAATAAATGGAGGCATTCCTTTGTCAGGGTGTGGTCACAAAGTTTCCAGACTGGCTTTTTTCTTGGGTAGGGGAGGGCGCACAGACTGGTTCCACCAACAGGATGAAGTAGTAGGGGCTGTCAGCTAATCGACAGCACCAGTGGAAGTTATTCCGAGACGCTGTAGTGAGCAGATAGCTAGTGGCGTAATACGTGTCGGTGACCCCCATCGAAAACTCGGACAGTGCATCAAAAATTTAGAGTCGAAAATGCCCCGGCATTTGAAGGATAGAGTCCGCTGCGTCCGCCAGGATGGCGACAATGTGCCCTCTCAAACGTCACTCGCTGTCGGCGAAGTTTTGGCTAAGTTCAATGTGGTCCAGGCCTTCTTTGAACTTAGCGACAGTTCACCCTACAGATCCGACCAAGTTCCCAGCGACTTCTTTCTTTTCCCCTGAATTAAGGGAAGCAATTCGACAGGATTCCAGTGGTCCAGGCCTTCCGTGCGAAGAGTTCCAGGGAGCCTATGAACAATGGAAAAAACGCTGGCAGCATTGTGTTGATGCCCAAGGGTCATATTTCGAAGTCTTTTAGTTTACTGTACAAAAAATGTTTAATAATTTTTTTTGTTCTGAGGCCAGTCTTGAAACTTAGTGAACGCACCCTGTATATAAATACAAACTGACTGAATTACTTCCTTATTTAACTTGAATCATCCCTCAGGCAGTAAATTACATGGAATGTTAAAAGCACTTAGTCAAAAAGCTCTGCTAATTTTATTTAAAAAAGGCTAACCATGCTCAACACCACTCGATGTGTTCATGGGCCCAGGAGAGAAGTCGCTTACGGTGTCTTGTTGTTACTAAGGGCACCCTTGTGGGTCTTCTCCTTCCATATCCCATGGACACCAGATTTCGGTACACATTTCACATCAATACAGCTCTAGTAACACCCCGGTTAAAATTTGATGTCATCTGGTATAGTGTCAGTTGCCTTTTAACAGTGACCATCCTACTCAGATGCCATTGGTCCTGTTCATTGAGAAGGTTTGGTCGACACCGTGTTATCCATGGTGGGAGGTAATGCTGTCAAGTTGGTACTCTCAGTAGGCTCCTGAAACTGCAGACTGGGATGCTGAATTCTTGAGCCATCTCCGATATTGAATGACCCCGACATTGTGCTCCACACTTCAGGCCACGTTCGAACTCTGATAGCCATTGTCACACTGAACACCTCACCCCTTACTTATGACAGTGTAAATACTTATGCTGATTTGCATATTTATACTGTTTGCACATGATGCTACTGCCACTTGAAAAATAGTTCACTGCTATCCCATGACTTTTGGCATGTGAGTGTATATTGACAGCTTGCTGGTTATACATATCTTCTATTCTGTTAAGTACGTTTTGGCTTTGCCTTTTAATCTCAATTCCATGATTTTTGGAAACATGATTCCTCAGAGAAGCCAAGTTACTAAGAGCTTCTTTGCAAGGGCATTCCACACATTTGATATTTGAATGCTTGCTCTTTAGATCTCCACATTTTCGTCATCATGCATATTCTGAATGTGGTGATACAAACTTATACGCGCAGAGAAAATCTTATCGCAGTAGGAGCACGAATGTTCTCTATTCTGTGTGTCTATGTCTGTTTTCTTCAACGATGCCATGTTGACACATACCCTATGCTGAGGTATGTTTCGCTGATTGGCTGCACTAGCTGCGTGTTTAAAAAATTCATATGGAAAGAAAGAAGATATGAAATTCTGGTGGTTAATTATATTAACAAACTCTTTGCTGTCTAAAAATTAATTACAGCAAGATCACCAATAAAATTCTTTCTATGCGAATAAAATCACTTATTTATAAAAAAAACTTAGAAAAATAAATTGTATTTATTTTAATTACGAAAAACTAAAAATTCACAGGAAAAAATTAAAGGATGGAGCGAAATTGGTTACGTCCAGTGGCAGAAAACATAACCAAAGATGCATCTAATTGTTGCAATGTAAAAAATAGAGTTGCTAATTAAATATTCCAGGATAATTACAAGTAATTAATATGCTCATCATTAATTAACCCAGTCATTGTATCAATTAGTTGATAATATGTATCCATAAGTCAGATTATTCATTAATGTTTAGCTACATATAATTGATAAGCAAGATAATGATTGATATCTCATTAATATTCACGATACCTCGTTAATATTCATGGTTATTGATTATTGACAGCTCAAGGTCATATCGATTTTGAAGCTGATGGATGCTGTGCAGCCATTTTTTCACTACTGATGGCTTTTTTAATCACATGATAGTGAAATCAACTATTGATCTTGGGCTTACCACATCACAATTTAATTCATTATATAAGGTCCATACAAATGAAAACGAAAATTTGTGTGGGGAAAAAAAGACGACATGTAGGATCGTAAGTTTTTGTTTTCAACAATTGCGAAACTCCAACACGTGCAAATTGAACAATAGGTTGCAAGTGAGAAAGAACGATAGCTCGTGCTTTGAAGCTCTGCGAGTGATCGCTTCACCCAAACAACAAAATGAATTCAACGAAACAGAAACACAGAGCAGTAATTCGTTTTTTGACATGTGAAGGAGTTTCAATTTCTGAAATTCATCATCGTATGCAGAACGTCTATGGAAATGACTGCCTAACCTTCACTCATGTTTGGGGATGGAGCAGGAGGTTATCGGACGGTCATCATTGCAAGATGATCAACGACCTGGACAAGCAAACCGCACCATCACGGATGATTCCAAAGCCAAAATTGATGATGTCTAAAAGGAAAACAGAAGAGTGACAATCAATGTCGTGGTTGCTAAAACTGGCCTTAGTGGTGGAACTGTTCATTCCATTATCAGGCACCATCTGCAATACAAAAAAATCTGTGCACAATGGGTCCCGCATTATTTGAGATCAGAACAACTTGGATTTTGAATGGCCATGTCCCTGCACCATTTGACTCGGCTATGAACAGGAAAGAGAGTTTTCTCGACAGAATCGTTACAGGGGATGAAACTTGGTGCTTTCATTTCCAGTCTAAAAGCAAACGTCAAAGTTGTCAATGGAAGCATTATGGGTCACCACTAAATCAAAAGCAATCGCAAACAGCACGGTGAAGGTGATGATGACCATGTTTTTTGATCGGAAAGGCACGATTTTACTGAACTTTCTTGAAAAAGGCACCACAGTTAACTCTGCACAATATGGGGAAACATTGAAGGCACTGCGCGCAGCCTTCAAATGCAAGCGTCCTGGACTTCTTACACAAGGAGTACTCTTCTCCACAACAACGCGCGTTCTCACACCTCGAAAGCAACTGCAGAACTCATCAAAAAGTTCAGCTGGGAAGCAATGCAGCATCCACCTTACTTATCCCCATGTGACTTTCACGTGTTTGGGAATCTCAAGAAACATCTGAAAGGCCATAGGTTTCAGTCGGACAATGAAGTGAAGGAATAGGTTTTGGAACGGTTCCACACACAACCGAAAGACTTCTTCCATAAAGGAATTACATGCCTTGTTACGCTGAGGGATAAATGCCTTAACGCATTTGGAGAGTATTTTTAAATTCCTTGTATTCACTTTGGATAAATTAAATAATTTTCTTTTTCATTTGTACGACTCTTATATTTCTTGTTTGATAATTATTTAAAAAATTTACCACAGTGGTGAAATTAAAATTTTAATCTGTTCATTAGTACGATCCACATAAATACTTATTTTGATATAAAGATATAGTAGGAATCACATGGCCTTGCCTGTTATATAGAGAAATACAGTTGCAATTGGCTGCCATAAATCCTACTCCTGCGTGAAGAATATAGGACTTCTTCACTTCAACCAATCAAACACCAATCTGTCATGTGTTGATCTCGTGAGAATGTATCGCCACGTATATGTAAAAAAATTTAATTGGAATGGAAATAGCCAAACTCTCAAATAAAAAAAATATGAAATTTTTATTTACAAAGGATTACATAAATTTCATACAAGTCTAAATAATTATAAGATTGAATGATACAAGATAAAACAAGCTACGATAGCCCTCATGAGATAAACCATGATCAAATTTTTTAAATTTACGCTTCTAACCAGGCACTATACTCACAGTTCCATATCTATAAATTGTCTTTTGTCTTTCCCCATAGATCGACACACAGTTAGTCTTTTGTTTAAGATATGTAGGTGGATAGCATTACCTCACTCCAAGGATCACTACTATTGTCTTTTCATCGCCCAAATTTGTGACTCCTTTCTGTCCCCATGTGCTTTTGCGCCCATTCCTCTCTCCTCGTTCACCGTTGTCTCGTCTTGCTTGCCAGTATCGAGTGATGAGTACTCCATCATGAGTCGCACTGCTCCTCTCTCCTTAGGTTACCCACCATGCCCCCTGAACTACTGACTCGGTGTCTCCACCTATCAATGCTCTTGAGCAAACATGGCGGCACTCCCAATAGAGGACACAAGTATTTAGTCACTAAATATTGACGAATGTCACACCTTCCCTTTTTTCAAAGGATATTTAATCCACCCACCTGACCAACTCGTTCGTATTGTCCTAAGTGCATTTTCCTGTAGTCTATTGGGGTACGTTGCCGCATGTTGTACCTTCCTTGTCTCCATATTTCCATCTGCACCTCCGTCTCGATTGGTGCAGGTCGTTCATGCTCTTGGGCTGGTTCTCGTTCTCGCACTGCTCTGCCTCCTGTCGTGAAAGCTGGCATCTCCTCGTCTTCCTCCTCATCCTCGTTATCGTTCCTCTGGACTCTCCAGGCTGGTTGTCTTCTTGGCTTCCGTGGGGCTGCTCTCTGAGGCAAATCACCTATGCACATCTTAATACTATCAATATGTACCATGTGTCGATCCTTAATCCTATTTCAAAATTAACCTTGTTTAGTTGTTTAATGATCCTGAATGGACTTACATATCTGAATCCCAGTTGGACCCCTTTTTAAGCATATCACCTTATCTCCCATTTTAAATTCTCTTTAATTTCCTCCCCTTATTTCTGTATTCTAGATTTTTTTCCTCCTTTCATCACTCTCGCCTCTTGCAATATGCCTGGCTTCCTGCAACTTCTGTACTAAACCCGACTTATACTCTTGAATCCCTGCTACCCTTTGCTCCCGTTTATCCATCCAAGTGCTCTAGGTAAGAGGATGACGCCCATAAAATGGGAAAGCTGGGGATTCTTGTGTATTTTCATTGAAGTCACTTCTTGTACGGAATAGAGCTGCTTCCAACAATCGGTCCCAAGTGAATGGCTTATTTTCGCATAACTTTCTGAGAGTCTCCACAATAGTCTGGTTTAATCGTTCCACCATCCCATTTGAATTTGGTCTATAAACAGTGGTTAAATGTTGCTCAATTTTTAGGTTCTTACATACTATGTTCATGAGCCCTGAGATAAAGTTTGTGCCTCTGTTGCTAACTATTTCATTCGGGATTCCGTATTGGCATATTATCTTTTCGATCATTGCCCTGGCAACCGTCTCCTCCCTCTGGTCTTTTAAAGGTATGGCCTCCGGAAAACGCGTCAGGGCATCTATAAATACCAGTATAAAGCGATTTCCTTCGTCACTTTCTTGCACTGGCCCTATTATATCCATTGATAATACTTGGAAAGGATATCTGGCTTTGATTCCCTCCTGAAACGGTGCCCTCCCTTTGTGCAGCTTGCACCTTTGGCATATGGGACAAGCCTTTATAAAATTAGCCACGTCCGCATACATCGCAGGCCAATACGTCTTGTTAATCCCCTTATGTCCCAACAGTGGGTTAGCATGTGCTATCTCAATAAGTTTTAGCTTAGCCTCCTCCCCCACACCCATTTTCTTAAGCCTAGTACACACTAGTTGCAAATGCCCATTGTGTTACGCTATTTCCTGTAACGCAACGCTGCAAACACTTGTGCGTACACACCTGTTTCGTTACTTGAGGAAATGAGGAAACTCGTGGAAACGCAACTATCAGGTCTCCCCCTCCAAAGGGGGGAGGGGGCGTGAATTTGCAAGTTCTTCCATGATGTAGACAGTCTCTCGTTTGGATCCTACACGATGATTTCTATACAATTAATCTATCGAATGTTCTAATCCATTGCAGCTTATGGGATAAAAAAATATCGATTTCAGTGTGAATTACATAGGCCATAACTCTTTAAATACTTTAACGTTAAGTGCTGATTCTTATGCTTATTTTGTGCTAAATCCATATCTAACTACAGATTTTTTCTATCATGAGCTTATGAAAAAAAAATACAATAAAAAGGAAACCTCAACATGGTGGATTAGTAAACTATATACTACTAGGAAGGCGTATTGTGGCATGAATCTTTTGGGTGATTTAAGATTTCAGAGTGTGAGTGGAATGTACAAAAATTTCGTTAGGATGCACCCAACAGATTTCGAATTTCTGTTATCTTTAATCGGCCCTAAAATTGCTAAAAATGACACGAAATTTCGGAAGGCGATTTCCATCACTGAAAGGTTTAATATTTTGGTATTAAAGAAAATAATATAAAAATAATATAGAAACTGCCCAAAGATTTTGACTTATATAATAATACATATTCTAAAAGTACGGTTCACTTCTGTAATATTTTATATTCCCATAACATCTTAAACAACAATGAGAAATATTTCTTTAACTCATTACAATCGTTAATTTATATTTGTATAAATGTAAATTATATTTCAATGTATAAATAAGATATTTTTTAAAATAAATAAATAAATAAATAAATGAAATATATATTTTAAAAATAATAAATATATAAATGAGATATATTTTAGAATAAATAAATTATCATTTATATAAACATATAAATTAAAAAATAAATCTATTAAAAAATTGAGAAGACTATATTTTTTATTCCTTTAAAGAAATGAAAATAAATTCACTGATTTTATTTAAACAGGGGAGGGGGAAGTTTAAGGAAGGTGGAAAAGAAATGCTCCCCGTCCACACAATGCCGTTACAATCCTTTGATGTGTCGGAGAAAAACCGCCTTCCGAGTGATCGTGCCCGTTGCTTTCTTCGAGGCATAGTTTGACACAAGCAAACCGACCACACTTGTTTCCATCTGGTGTAATGCAACGGGCATTTGCAACTGGTGTGTACTAGGCTTTAGGATCCCTACCTCTGTATTTCCCTTGCCTCGTAACATTTGGATCTATCCAGAGTAGCTTGCCTTTCTCCATGATGTACAGACCCCTCCCCGTCTTATACTTCCCTTGGGTCCTTCCTTCCGTTATCTGCCTCATTATACCTTCCAAATAAGGCTCATTTTTTGTGACTTGTTAATTAATTCTTTTAGATTTTCCTGAGATATCTCCACCATCTTGTTGTAAATGCCCCTTCTTGGGCGGGATAGCATGTCAGCAATCTCATTGTCAGTGCCCTTAACATGGCTTATCTGGATATCATATTGTTGAATCTCCAACGACCACCTCAAAAGCCTCTGGTTGGCATTCGACATTGTTGCTAGGAATGATAACGGTTTGTGGTCAGACATGACGTTTACTATACAACCCAACACCATACTCTGAAACTTTCTAAGGGCCATAACAATGGCCAAGCACTCTTTCTCGATTACACTGTAATTTCTTTGGGCCTCATTGAGCTTATGACTATAATAAGCTATAGGTTTCGTACCCTCATCATATTTTTGCTGCAATACTGCACCTATGGCCCCAGCAGAGGCATTTGTAAACAGGAAGAAGGGTTTTGCAAAGCCCGGGGCTGAAAGAAGGGGTGGAGCTGCCAATACTTTCTTAATTCTTTTAAAAGCTCTTTCACTATCCTCAGTCCACTTGAACTCCATTCCCTTCTTAGTCAGTTCCGTTAATGGTGTTAAAATGTCTGAAAGGTTTTCAATAAATGGACGATAGAAATTAACTGCCCCCATAAATGATTGTACCTGCTTTATGTTGTTCAGCCGCGGCAAGTTTCTAATTTCTCTCACATTTTCAGGATCAGGAGCAATCCCTTCCCCGGATACATGCCCTAAGTATTTTACTGCCTTCATACAGAATTTACATTTCGAAGGCTTCATGATCAAGTTCTTAACCCTACATTCTTTAAATAGCCACTCAAGCAGTTCCATGTGCTCCTTGAAAGTTTTACTATAAACCAGTATGTCATCCTGGAATACGTAAATTCCTTACCCTAACTTTTCATTTACCAACTCAACCATAAAGGCTTGAAATGCATGGGCTGAGTTTTTAGCTCCTTGTGGCATACGTTTTAATTGAAATTTCCCCCAAGGGTTTTGGAAGGCAAAACATTCTCTTAGATTCTTTGGCCAGAGGCAACTGGAAATATCCAGAGTTTAGGTCAATGACTAAAAAGTATCTATGCCCGTGCAGATCATTCAAATGGCCTGGAATTCTCGGCAAAGAAAAGTCCAGACACTGTGTCAATTCATTGACCTTCCTAAGATTCATAGTTATCTTAATATCCCCATTCTCCTTATTTATCACATGAAGAAGGGAATTCCATCTGTACCCTGTCTCAGCTTCAGTTGAGAGTGACGTCATGGAATGATCTCCCTTACAGACATAGTGCACAACATCGTATCCATCCGCCGTTAAAGAGTAAGTTATGCTACTTTACACCATCCTGTAATCGCATGTCTTCTCGAAAGTAGAATAGTCGAATGGTGTCTATCAGATATCATTCTTTTAAATTAATGTTTAAAGTATTTTAGTCCTCTTCCTGAAAACTCGATCATCTTTCATTTCTGACACATCTCTTTCATGCAGGAACAAGAGATGCCGCCATTTTACAATCAAATAATCTCGACTACAGACTGACTTCATTTTATTTATTATTATTTTTTTTAATTTCGTCAAATGGCTTTTCTATCTGCCGATTTTTTATTATATCGAGGAGAAAAATATGAAATGATTCCAGAAAGAATTTTGAACATTTTATACAGAAAATTATTCGAACTATTTCCTCATGCGGGCGAACTGTAACCGCTTTACTCGTGACGTCACTCAACTGAAGCTGAGACAAGGGATAGATCTGCTCTTCTCTATTATGTCAGCCTTTAAATACTGATCTATTTTTTCTTTTAACTTTGCCATGTGAATCTACGGGATAGGATATTGTCGTGTGAATACAGGTTTTTCCTTATTTATATCGAACTCCACACATACGTCAGATACACCCGTTAGGGCCTCTATCTCTTTTGCGAAGTTACTATCAAATCTATCCAACAAAGCCTGTAACTTGTCTTTCTCTTCCTTTCCTATTTGGCCTACCGTACTTTGCCAAGTCTATATTATTTGCCTCCACTTTTTCACCTGATGTCCCTCCTGAAATTCGAAAGTTACCCTTTCTATGATGTCATTTCCAATAATCCCCTCATAACTTCTATCACCCATGTTGTACACCAAAAACCTCTTATTTCGAAACATTTTCTCGTATATTTTAATATCCAGCAATACCTTTTGCCTTATCTGGCTGTCACCATTTATCCCCTTTTTTATGACGTCAGATTCCATTACCCTAAGATTTCCATTTAGTCTTTTCAACACTACAGGATCAATCAAAGACACCTGTGAACTGGTATCTAACATAACATGGAACTCTACCCCCATTATTGCTACATTGAGGTAGTATAATAAATTGTTGCCTCTCCATGCTCTGACCACTTTTACCTCCCTTAAATTCTGTCGATCGGAACGGTACCCCCGATCAACCCTTACCAGTTTAAATGGTTGTCCAAACAGTCCCTTGCCTAGTGAGCCCTTTGATTACATCGGTAACAGATTATCGAGGTTGATGCCCTTTTATTTTGGGGAGAGTTCATCATCCGATTCCCGTCCGTCCATCTTTTGCATTCTATTTCTATATTGCTTCACTTCATTATTGGCAATTTTTATCTTTTCTAATTGCTTCTCTAGTTCTTTTATTCTTTGCTTTAACATCTCAGTTTTATCTTCCTCCTATATAGTCTTATTTACTTCTTCCTTTTTTTACAACCCCTCTATCTTCTTTTTTTTGATCCTTCACTACTTTAAATACCTCTGATAACTGTTTTTCCAATTCTATAACCTTCTTCATCCACTTATTTTTTCTGTAATGCTATAGACACCCCCTTCACTATCCTTTATGAATCGTTTCAAACTGCTTTACCAGTGCAACAATGTTTGAGAATGTTCCAGGTCCAATACAGCATAATAGTTTCCTATGTTTGGGCAATATAGTTTCCTTCAATTTTTTTTACCTAATATTTGTTCTCTCCTTGGAATCAACGACTCGTCCCCTTCAGCCATACGGTCAAACAAGTACCTAAGTCTCATGGCATAATCGTTTATTTTTTCATTCTTCTTCTGCATCATTGCATAAAATTCTTGTTCAAAATTACGTCCCTCATCAACCGGGGGCAAGGCTTCTTTCAGCCTTTCGCATAATTCTTTATAATCATTTATTTTGATACAATTTAAATTCATTCATTAATTTAGCTGCCTTCCCTTTTAATTTAGGTTTGACCATCCTAATTTTGACACGATCATTCCAGTTTGCGAATTCTGCCACTTCTTCAACAGTCGACAAAAAACTTTCCAAATCATCATTTCCCTCTTCCCCCCGAGAACACTGGGATCATATTGGAATACCCTAAAATCTTATTATTAGCCACCACGTTTTCTAACTGTCGATCGCGACTATCTCCCCCCTGTCCACTAAGTTCGGGCGCCATTGTGTTTATCTGGTGAGAATGTATCACCATGTGTTGTGTAAAAAAAATTTAATTGGAAAAGAAATAGCTAAGCTCATTAAAAAAAAAATATGAAGTTTCTATTTACAAAGGATTACATAAATTTCATACGAGGCTAAATAATTATAAGATTCAATGATACAAGATAAAATAAGCTACGATAGTCCTCATGAAATAAACCACGATCAAATTCTTTAAGTTTATACTTCTAACCAAGCACTATACTATAAATTGTCTTTTGTCTTTCCCCATAGATCGACGCACAGTTATTCTTTAGTTTATGATATGTAGGTAGATAGCATTACCTCACTCCAAGGATCACTACTATTGTCTTTTCATCGCCCAAATTTGTGACTCCTTTCTGTCTTCATGTGCTTTTGCGCTCATTCCTCTCTCCTCGTTCACTGTCGTCTCGTCTTGCTCGCCAGTGTCGAGTGATGAGTTCTTCGTCATGAGTCGCACTTCTCCTCTCTCCTTAGGTTAACCACCATGCCCCCGAACAACTGACTCGGGTCTCCACCTATCAGCACTCTTGAGCAAACATGGTGGTACTCCCAATAGAGGACACAAGTATTTAGTCACCAAATATTGATGAAAAACACAGTCACCAATAGTCCATCTAAGGAGCGCTGCAAATTCATTTTAGCACTAACGTGAATTGCGCGAGCAAGCAACTGCGCACGAGTCTGGGTGCGTTTTTGCTGGTGCGTGAGCAATGCTCGATCCTGCGCGATCGCTAAAAAAAAAACTGTTTTCTGGCACAAATGCCTGAGTTGGAAAAATTCATTGAATCAACTTTGGTGGTGAATGCACTAGTTAGCTTCAATCCGACGGCATCGCATGTCGAACAACAAGCAATCTTTGTCAAATGGCTTCGATAAAAATTAATTGGTCTACTGAAAAGGAAACTGTGATTATTGACTTTTATACAGTAATCGATCAATATATATTTTTATTGATTGAGTAATCGATTTTTATGAATTTTGTTAATAGTTTTAATGTATATATACATAGTGAAAAATACAGTAAAATTTTTTCATACATACAATACATAATGTACATATGCAATTTATAAGAAGCTTTGCTATTTTGTAAAAAATGCACTTCTTTGGAATGAAACCCACACTTTCTTTTATAAAAAGAACATCAGAACAAACCTTTTCTCCAAATTACAGGAGGAGCTTTCATTAAAGTTCCCAATAGAAGAATACAAGTTCAATGGTATGATCACACTTGAGAGTTTTCTGATATTAAGTTGTGATGTTTGCTTTAAAATTTAAAAAATAGAAAAAAATTGGTAAATTTATTTAATCTGGAGCTCTAGTTGCTTGGTTTTTAATCCAATCCGTAGTCGAACCTCAATTTTTTTTTCGGGTGGTGGTTCATCTTCACAGATGATAATGACACGTGATGCCAAAACTTCTGGGCCCATGGCTTTCAAACAGATTAGTGATGTGTGAAAGATGCCCGGTGTTGACAGAACATCGTCAAGCAAAATTATGATGTGGAAGTGACAAGCTGCACATGAGCTGAGGCAAAATCGCAATTTTCTGCACGTTGGAATTTGCGGCCTTCTGGCGCTCGCGAGCAAAATGTGACGTCAGTCGTCAATCTTGATGAGCAAGTTAAAAATAGGTGCGAGCTAGCTGAAATTACGCTAGCATTATATGAATTTGCGGTGGCCCTTAGGCAAACAGGGAATGGGATATCGTGTAATAGCTACTGACCTTCAAGCTAATGTCCAATTCGTCGATTCCTAAGCAACAGTACTGCTCATAACTGTGATGATTCATCAACGACATCTAAAGCGATAATACATGACTTGAATACCAACCAATTGTCCTTCATAGTCTACAGTTCACTAAATTGATGCATTCCAATTGACTCATTGTGAATCTTAGAATACCTTCAGATACTTTAAATTACATCTAAGATTGCATTTGGATAAGCAAAATAATGAATTACTCAACGCATTGAACAATTGAGAGAAAGGGTTAATTCTTTCTTCGTCATGCTGTACTAATTATCAATTCCAGCTCAAATTTATATTTGTTAATATCCAAAAAATCTTCAAGCTTATCATGTCAAGCCCCCAAAAAAACTTCTGTTATCTCTCCTCTGGTCACCACAACAAAGCCACAGCAATTTCCTCTCCATTAACACATAGCATCGGTAAACACGATCAAATTGTAATAATTTAGCACAAAGCTTGTAATGAATCTATAATTTAAGAAGACCTTCGGACAAGAATTAAAATACATTATAAGTTTAACTCTGCTGATAAAGTACAGTTTGTCACATACCTCATACGCAAATAATCAAAAAAGGAACAAATTAGAATTAACATTTACAAAACTACTTATCCCAAAAGTTGCTAAAATAACTTGCAACAATATAGTAACTAGAAACGATTAATAAAGATTAGTTTTTTTAATAAATTAATTTTGATAATTAACTAGTTCTTGAACAAGCTATGAAATTAATAAAATAGGCTTCATCCGTCATTAACCCTTTTGCTGCGTAAAGCGGATATATCCACACAAAATTTCATTACCTTTACCTGTGGAAATCGGATATATCTCAAGGGTTTAAAAACTTCTCATTTTGCTGCGAAAAGTGGATAATTTCATCTTCTCAGGAATGAAAATAAAATTTAATTACACAGTGAAAGGGTTAATCAGTATAGCGAAATAACCCGAATTTCAGTTTGTTGAAGTACGGTTGAAAACTATTTCCTATAAGAAAATTAAGAGGAAAACTAAACTCTTAATTGAATTACTAATACAGTCATCCATCACCATAAAATTAATAATACGATGATCAGTCAAATGAAAACCAGAAATATTTTGTTTTGGAATGAAAACTAGAGTTGAAACAAATACGCTATTTTTCATTGTGGTCCCCCTGCTTTTCGATGCATTTCCGCCACCCAGTCAGGAGGGCATGGATACCTCGGGGAAAAAATATCTTTTGGCTGTGTGTGCAGCCACTCGTGCACCACCTGTTTCATCTCTGTCGGTCATGAACTTGTGGCCACAATGATGACAGGAAACCTCTGATCCACATACGTCTAAATGAACAACTTCTGTGGATCAGTGGTTTCCTGTCGTCATTGTTGCATTTCGTTCAGTTTTTGGCTCCCATTACATCTTGAACTTGTGGCCACCTAAGGAGTTTTTTGGTGAGCCAAAGATGTGGATGTCAGAGGACGCGAGGTCAGGAGAGTAAGGAGGATGGGGGAGGCAATACAGACGCAAGCCCTGGATAGTTGCCATGGTAGCACAAGTTGTATGAGGTCATGCATTGTCATGCTGGATGAGAATGCCTGTTGAGAGGAGTCCACGGCGCTTGGTGCATATAGCAGGTTTCAGAATGTCATGCACCAATTCACTATAGGTGGCACTGATCAGAATGTTGCCCTTATCCATGTAATGCTCCACTATGGGACCCTTGTGGTCCCAGAACAAGGTCATCATCATCTTTCCTGCAGATGGCTGGCTGCAGAACTTTTTCATCTGTCAAACTTTGTGTGCCGCTGCTGAATTTCTTGCATCATTCATACGCCCGAGTCTGCAATATAGATGCAACACTATACTGTGCCAACATGCGTCGATGGATTTTTATTGTTTTCATGCATTCACTGTGGAAACGGATCACTCCATGCTGCTCTTCTTTGGTGCATTCCAAATGAAGGGCCGCCATATTAGAAACTGCCGTATGGCACCGCTGGGTCATGTGGGAACACGGGACAAATGCCAATTGATGGCAGGAGAGTCCACGTGCAAGCGTACCGGGCCTGATCGCAATGGGAGCCCTTTTCCAGTTTCCATTTTACTCAGCGTTGTATAAATAAAAAGAAAAACGAATTTCATTCTTTTCTTTAACACTCTTGAAAACACAATTGCACATCTTTTCTTCACTATCACAAGACACTATTCGCATCTCTATACGTAGATTTACCCTTCAAGTACCACACCCCCTTCAACACCACTGCTTAATATCAACTGTAGTTAGGGTCATTTGAATTGACTACCTCTGTTCAACATCAGGTAATCTAAACGAGCTTTTCGTCTTAAATTATATCGTGGTTTGCTATTGTCATCACGAGACATTTCACCATTAGATTGTAAGGAAATATCCTCGACAACTTGATCATTTGGATCTCGGCCTGTATCTCCTCTAACTTGTGGTTCCTGCCTTTCATTATTACCGAGTTTTGCTTGGTGAATTATGATAACGAGGTCATATATATATCAAGGAATTCGTCACATTACTTGGGACTTACTCTTCTCACTGCATGTTGGAAGGTCCTTTTGCATAGTTTGGTCCCTGGTTGGCATTGGGCATAGCTTCAGTCTATTGTGTTGTTGCCCCCCTTCTATCCCGTTAAGTATCAACAATAAAGTCAACAAGTTCGTGAACGAATGGCTTGTCAGGGCTTCGGGGCCTGATTACATCGAGGGAATAAAGACATGGGAAATCACAGGTTATAAAAAAACTCCCAATCTATTGACCAATAGAACAGATATCTATAAACATCAGCTGGCTGTACTAATGTCAGAGGGACCCCTCTCCGCTAACGGAGAAATACTATTTACATAAATCTAGTAATTAGTCCCACTATCTATGTCAATAATGACAGTCATGCTACATAGCAGCTCCTACATACCAGCAGGATTACATTTGACTAAATGCTGTGGCTCAATTCAAAATAGTGACACATTCCTGCAGGACATATAAATACAATACGATGGTTCCCTTACTTCCACTGAGGACCCCCATATAATTGCAAACATACCAACGCTACCACTGGCACCATGTGTTCCCTTTGTTATCCTCTAACAGAAGGCGTGGGGGGACACTGTAACCCCTCCTTAGCGGGCACCTCAATGTTTTTGGCAAAACATCCCGTATCAAAAATGCTCAAATCACCTGTATAAACAGGAGTGCATACACATGACCACTAGCGTGTGCATTCACCGCGCATTCCGAACTGGACCGAAATATCCAGCTCCCCAAAGAACATCCGTCAGAGTCTCTGCCTATCGGCTCTGCAGCAACTTTGCGCCCGCACAACCCTGTTCGCTGTGTGATACTTAATGACTCAATAAAATTAAACTAGCATTAAATTACAATGGCTTCACTAACTCAAACATCTCAATACGACTTTTACCTATACATTAATTACAGCTCTCTTTAAATTTTCCCACTTGCTGGGTCATGGGAGACTGCATTCCTAATGAGGTCTAAGTTTTCGTTGATTAGATCTGAGAGGGAACTGATGTCCAGGTTGATAAGGTCTGAGGTGGAAGGTGGGACAGGCGAGTTGCCACCCAATGTGGAATGATAATCGATCATGTTGCCTTTGCAGGATCTAACTTAAAACAATCAACACACTTAAAATCGCCAGCAGAGCCGAAGCTTGTCTGACACAAAATAGTAACTTAATGTTCCTTTTTTGTTTTTTCTTTATTTTTTTTCTTCTTTATTTTATTTTTTTTTTATTTTTCTATTATTATTGTTTTATTTTTTTTTTAATTTTCTTTTATTAAACTTATTTTTTTAAAATTTATTTTATTTTTTTAATAGGTATTTTTTGTTATTTTTTTAAAATTTTATATAATAACAACAAACAAATATTCTTTACTGGCTTGAACAATTCTACTTGTAAGTATTTGTGAATATATTGCTATGGGCGTGGAGGCAGGAAAGTGGTAGGGGGAAAAGGATTAGTCAACCCGGGCCATATTTTGGCTGACTGTGAAGACCCAGTCATTGTAAAAGCACGGGAGGAGCTACATGTTTCACTCAAAAAAAAAAAAAGGTTATGCCATTCCTTACCAGAAGCAAACCTTGATGAGTGCCAACCTGTTAACAGACCTAATGCAGTTTGCAAAGTCTGCAATCCTTGCTCACTTTTTCTGAAAGGGGGCTATTCCTCTAGTTATTACTTTCTTATCGGAATCACTCAGTATTGTAATAATTACAAATATTTCTTCTGCCCACGTCTTTAGGGGGTAATATTTCATTAAAATATATGTTTGTATACGAGGGTTTGGGCATAAGCCATGGCAACTATTTTTTTTTATGAGAATTCAAGCATGGGTGGAAAATGTGAAATATACAGATGAAAGGACAAGGAATGGACGAAATGTACGGACATTTAACAACACGCCAACACTTTGCTTCTCAGGTTTATTAAGGTAGTTGACAACATTACAGGTTTCATGTTCTGGAATCATGAAGCCTGTAATCTTTCATACGTTTCATGCTTCTGGAAAATTTATTCTGGAACATGATTACAGATTTCATTTTCCAGAATAAGTAACAGAAATCAAAATAGAGAACGGCTGTTTTGATATACGAGCATTGTTCACCTCTGGTTACATCCACCTTGCACGGCGGTTGACTGAGAACTGATTTAACATTGCTCTCTGTGTAACATCAGGAACTCACGGAGCCATCTAATGTTGTGGAAACATACTAGCAGTCACAGCTTCCTTGAGACATATGACATTTTATGATACCATCCCTTAGCTCTGAAAAATAAAAACAGTTGCCATGACTTATGCCCCAACCCTCGTACATTTTGACTATATTCTGTGGAAGTGTGTATATTTTGGAAACTGAGTTGCTGATAATTCGATGATTGAACGTTCGTTTCCAAGAATTATTAATAATGAGCATAAAATGACGATGCAGTGACAGAATATTAATAAGGCAGCGTCTATTGATGAGGCAAAGGAGTCAGGCGTGTATCAAATTGAGCTCCCTATCAAACGTCCAGACGACTGGCAAAAATTTTTATGTGTCTGGAAAGGAAAGAGAAAGAACGAGTATTGGTCAGAGAAACTCTGAAACTAAAACAGAAAAAGCTATACGGGCATTTGAAACATCTGAACAATGGGAGTTTCGAATAGAGCAAGAGGGCATAAGAGCTTTTATAATAAAAGGTGACGCATTTATTGTATTGTTTGATACCTTTCTTAAGATTCAACATTGCTTGGACAGAATAGTTTTGTTTTTGTGATTGAAATTTCACTGTCGTTGTAACGCAAAATTTCTCTAAAACGGTTTATCCTTCCCTCCATGTGTCAGCCTTATGGTCCCCTGGACTAGGAGGGCAGGGGCGTCCCCCCAAGTCAACCAAAGCTCTCTTCAAATACAACGACAAATAGCTCATTAAAGAGCTGCCTACACATTGTCAACGTATCTATTTTTATGATAGACAAAGTTTTTCTTTGAGTTTCCTGCAGAAACATTTCATGGCGATCCTCATGCCATGTTCCACGGCAACAGCATTCGATGAACTTCTTTTGCTAATGTTGGGGGGGGGGTATGCTCCTATGCAGAGACCCGTCAATTTCTCTCTCTCAGATGCACGCTAGCACTTTCATAATCATGGAAAGAAAATAAAGGGAAGTCACTCACTAATTCCGTAGACACACAAACCGGAGCTTTCACGGGTAGGTTGCACGGTGTGGCACGCCGCTGGATGCGAACACATTCAAAATCGCTTTCACATTGATTATAAACTCAAAGTTCAATGGAAAATTAATGCAAACTTCAACATAACAACAGTTTAAAATTGATAATCGTTTGAATAACATTGGTTTAATTAATATATGGAAATACTCCATAATTCGAAACAGGCATTAGCCTCTGTTAGGTTTCAGTTCAGTTTATTTGCTGGTTTGTTCGCTACAGCCATTTTTTACTTTTTAGAAAAAAATTAATATCTCTAAAAATGGCTAACCCAATTCACATAAAATATACATTACGGCACAATTTAGGCTACCCACTAAGCATGTGTAATTTTTATTCAGTTCTACTGTTTGCAGTTTCAGAGGCATTAGCTGCAGAAAATAGGTCACATTGCGTGTTTTTCAAAGAAATTAGTTTTTCCTAGTTTTTGCACATAGTTTTAGTGTTTTTTAATTAACGTTTTTTCTTTTGCCTTTTTAAGCCTTTTTTAGCTTGCGTATCCTTTTTAACATTGCTTTCTCTCCTGCTTTGTCGTATTATCTTCTCTCGCGACGCATGGTTATTCTCCCGTTGCTTGCGTGTGCTTTGTTACGCACGTGTAAAAAATTCTTCTGCTGCGTAGGCTTGTGTGTTTGTTCCTCGCGGTGTTGGCTCGGCTTTCATTTGGAAAGGTCCTCTGCAGACAAATGCCTTTATGGAAAGCTTAGTTGTTTTTAAGCTTTCTTTCGTCTTGAGACTTGTTGCAGATTAAGATTTGTTGCTTCGACTTAGCTCATAGGCATTGAGAAGTGTCTCTAAGCTCTGCAAACTCCACGTGCTTTCATCATGTCTTTCCACCACTGTTTGCTGTGCCTGCCACTGTTTGCCATGGTTTGGTCCGTCATTGCAAGTGATCGTCAGCACCGTAGTGTGTTCGAGGTCGCCAACGCCACTGCGCCTCCGGCGTGGAACTTTTGGTTGCCTGTCGTCGTCGCTTCGGTCATCGTTCCACCATCGCCATTTCTGTGATTTCCGTGGTTTTCCTGGTGATTCTACGAGTTTTTCCTCGTTTTGTTTGGTCTTTGGAGCTTCACTTGAGTTGAGTGCGGTGTGGGCTATACCTTTCTTTCAAACTAACACTCCATTAATCCGTTTTGCTTTTATCCTGTTTTCTTATTATTGTTTCCTATCCTGGGTACTATCTAGTCCTTGACTTTTTGCTCTATATTCTTGTTTTCTGTTCCAGGTCCGAGCAACTATATTTTGGTTGTTCCGTTTGCCATCGTGGATTCATAGTTTTTCTTCCGTTTTGTTCACCTTCTTCACTTCGTGGTTCCTCGTTGTGTCTGCATCGCTTTTGAACTTCTGTTGCTGTTGTTTTTTCTTCACTTCATTGTACTATTTGTCATCTGTACTTTCTTCGAAGAATGTTTTGTATTTTAATTTTTTTTATTTTGTTTTTCCCTTATACCTTTTTTATTTCCAATTTAGTTCCTTTTGTGCAGTTGCCCTTTTGTCTTTTGTCATTACAATAAAGCAGGGGATTTATTTGGACTAGTGTGTTTTTACTTTTTTCTTGGGTTTCATAACTTAGTACCGGAAGGGATTTTTTCTGGGGTTTATTCTTAATTTAACTGTTATTCGCAGTATTTTTCTTGCTTACTTTTTGGAGATTTGGGTTTACATGTACTTAATAGCTTAATGTTCCTTTTTCTAGTTATCGCTTTACTATTAATTTAAGCATGTATCAATAGTTTTTTTCCAATTAAGCTGAAAGTGCAGATGTTTTCCTTAAAGCTTCTGCATGTTTCAATATATACATACGGATTTTTTTTTCAAAATTTCAACATATCTTTTTGAATTCTGTGTTTTAAAGTCTATTTCAGGGGGTAAAAATGAGTTTCTGAAATGAACCTCTTTGCAGAAATATAAAAATTCTCATTTTCTTGATTTTTCTCTTTTTTATGTAAAAATAAGCGGAAGTCATGAAATAGAAGTTATCTCTCTCTTTTTTCTTAATTCGTTTTCAGTGGAAATTTTTCAGTCATTTTAGTCTCCTTTTAGACCAATCGGGAATTAGATCAATTGGTACTTGGACCAATTGGAATTTGGATAAATCGGGAATTGAACCAATCAGGATTTAGACCAGTCGGAATTTGGACCAGTCGGGATTTAGACCAGTCGTGATTTGGACCAATCGGGATTTGGACCAATTGGAATTTGGACCAATCGAGATTTAGACCAATCGGCATTAGACCGATCGTCATTAGTCCAATTGTCTGGACCGAAATAAAACTCATGGAACATGATAGAGCTATTAGACTTAAAGGTAACAATAAAAGATTGTAATTATAAGGTGTGTTTTTAAGTAAGTACCGTTTTGATATTTAAAAAAATAAATTAACATCTTAATTTTTATGTGAAAGCCTAAACCATAATCTCGTGTTCAACATAATTTTCATCTATAGTAAGGCATTTATTACATCATACGACTACTTCTGAACTTCATCTTCATTGAAAATTCCTTCAATTGTAAAATACGCTGAAATTTATTGGCATATTAGTGAAGTGTATGGAGAAAACTATGACCATTTTGTTTCACGGCAATGGTCGTCTGCATGTGGCTCATTGAACCCAAGATCTCCTTGCATCATTTGGTTGGGAACAACTTGATCACCCTCTGTATGGCCCTGACATAGTGCACTGTGATTATCATTTGTTCTTGCACTTAAAAAGCACCTTGATTCAGCACTGCGACAACGATGACTATGTCAAAACGGTCGTGCTGGATTGGTTATCAATTCAGACGGCTGTATATTGCAATGGAAATAATCATTTATCAAATTGTAAAGATATAAGCTTAATCACAAAAGAAACAAGGAACATTCTCTAATGACATCATCAAGAAACAATCTCCTCAGCAGTGGTTTTCATTTTTGTGAAATAACTTATGAATAAAAAATAATTTACAAAAAAAAAGTTTTAAAATATGAACATAACGAATCATTTTAATATATGGTAATTCAATCATTATGTGATATTCCAACAAAAATTTTGTTGTTGAATATAAAATTAATTATCGTAAAATAAGAGAAAAGGACAGGTCCCAGGCAGAGTACGTAAATATGATAGGTGATTTATTTACAAATGAATACTTAAAACAATTACTAAATATCAAGATCAGAGATTAACTAAGTAAAGAGATGTATAAATTCTTTCATAAATATACTAATTGGAGGAAGACAGTTCAGAATAAATATTGGAAATAAATCAAAGTCAGATCAGCATCGTCATTTCAAAGTCATTAACATCGATAAATCATGAACCTGCATCGGTACAAGTAAAACCCACTTCATGACAAGTAGTTAGTTATGCAGTCGAGGAAAAGTAATATAAGTTTGGGGTACTTACGGACTCAGTCTCTCTGGCGTCACCTATAGTCGGCATCTCTGCCGTCACCTATAGTCGGCATCTCTGGCGTCACCTATAGTCGGCATCTCTGGCGTCACCTATAGTCGGCATCTCTGGCGTCATCTATGGTCGGCAATTGGGATCCAGATTCACCTCGCATCTAACTCTCAACAGTCTGACTTCTAATCCAAAAGCCCTCCCTTAAGTACTTCCTGCAAGTGTAGTACCGTACTATCGAGCGTTCCGGCTTCTCATTGGTTCAAGATGCTATTGATGGTGAAATTCCCAAACAGTTCACTTCCACAAAAGCCACAGCGTTAGCTATAAACAGAGCCTGTTGGCCACGTGGCAAATCAAAAAGGAGAGAGAAAAAAGAACACAAGTTTTCGAATCCTTCGAAAAGGAGGA
>JAHWFO010037836.1:297265-322637 GCA_023313115.1 Rhysida immarginata
CATTCACTAGAGTTTGTTCTGGTTCCACATCTTGAATGGTTAGTCACTCTCTTTTTGAAGTCCTCTCTAGTCTATTCTCGGTTGCTGTCTGAGGTGTTAGTGTCGCTGGTGCTCAGGACTGTGGTTGATGTCAAGGATTGGTGCATCAGGAGGCTGTAGTCCATTGTCATTGATGACAATTGGTGTGTCTACCGCGGTAGGTGTCATTACTGCACAGCTGTCGTCCTCTTCGGTGTCTGAATCTTTCACAAAGACTGGTGGCTTGGCTGTTCTTCTAGGGCATCTGCAAGTATTTTTCCCAAACTCAAAATTTCCCCTTGCAATCTTAATTCGGTCCACATGTACCACCTGTGGCTCTCTAGTTTGAACGTTTCTTATCTGAAAGTTGACTTCACTGATGTGTTTGGATATAATATAAGGGCCCCCATATCTGTATCCCAACTTATTCTTTCCTCTGCTTTAGGTGTCTTCCTTTGTTTCTCTCTCTCAGCTTGTTAAGACGCCTTTTATCACTTTCACTATTGGCTAGTTTGCAAGTGATTTGCAGTCTAGCAATAAGGTCTGATTCATATTGTGCTGGTGTTATTTTGCTCCCTACCCGATCACCACTATCCCATGGGGTATGAGGATGAAAGCCATACAGTAAATATGCAGGGGTGTCTCGCGTATTTTCATTATTGGTTGTCCGTATGCTAAAGAGGGCAGAGTTTAACAGCTGCTTCCATTGAGACGGCTTACCATCGCAGAGTTTCCATAGGGTCTCGAGAATGTTTTGATTCATTCTCTCTACTATGCCATTAGAGCACATTAGAGCCGTGGTGCATGTGTGAGTGATGCCGAGATCACGAATTAAGTTGCTCATGAGTTCTGAGGTAAAATTTGCCCCACGATCGGAAATGAGTTCTATGAATGCCTGAGTTTCAGCTGATTCATTTCTTAGTGGGAATGGCTCAGGGTATCTCGATAAAACATCAATACAGACAATTATGTACTTCTCCACTTGTTCAGTTTCTGGTAGGGGCCCGACCACGTCCCAATATATTTTTTCGAATGGATGTGTGGCTTTAATACATATCTGAAATGGCGCTGGTCCCTTTTGGAACTTGCACTTCTGACATATGCTATATGCTGGTATGTATGCATAAGTATCTTTGTTCAGAGATGGCCAGTAATATTGTTGTGTGATGGCAGCAATTGTCTTATTAACTCCATTTGACCTGCAAGTTTGCTATCATGGGCCATTTCAATGATTTTCAGTACCATATCTTCTCCAATGCAAATTTTTCCTTTATTTCTTCGGGGATCGTTATCCTTCTTACTTCGCTTGTCAAACCATAACAATGTCCCGTTCTGCAAATCAAAATGTCTCTTGTAACAACTCAGTTCATTGTTCTTTAAGTTTAAGATTGTCTTCCTTAAATCATTTCGCTGAGAATCTCTTATGTTCTCCTGAAGATTGTTTGATTGTTTTTGATGATTCCCTTACACTCCCTAATACTCGGTCTTGAGAGGATGTCTGCTACAACATTGTTTTTTCCAGCTTTGTGGCTTATGATTAGATTGTACTCCTGCACTTCCAGTGACCAGCACAAAAGTCTTTGATTAACGTGTCCCAGATTTGACAAGAATGATAGTGGTTTATGGTCTGACATTAAATGTATGGGAAAAACAGGAACCATTGGGCAGAATTGGCGTAGGGCAAGGACAATAACTAAGAGTTCTTTTTCTATGGTACTATAGTTTCTCTGTGCCCCTTGGTGTTTTGTGCTGAAGAATGTAATGGGCTTCATGCAGTCTTCCACTTCTTGTTGTAAAACTGCACCCACAGCTTCAACTGAGGCATCAGTAAGTAGGAAGAAATCCTTGCTATAATCAGGTGAGATCAAGACAGGAGGATTACTTAATATCCTTTTTATACGCTCAAAGGCTGCTTGACATTCCGAGGATCATATAAACTTTTTGTCCTTCTTGGTGAGTTCAGTGATGGGTGACAATATTCCTGATAAATTAGCAATGAATGGGCGGTAAAAGTTTATCGCACCATTAAATGATCTGATTTGTTTCACATTGGTCGAATGTTGCAAATTCAAAATAGCTTTCACATTTTCGGGATCAGGTTGTAGCCCTTTCTTTGATAGAATATGACCTAGGTAGGTTACTTGAGGCATGGCAAGTTTGCGTTTAGATGATTTCATGATGATATTGTGTTCGTGAAAGTTTTTAAATAGCCACTCCAAGAGCTCCATGTGTTCCTCACATGTTTTGGAATACATCAGGTCATCATCCTGAAAGACATATATGCCTTGCTCGAGGCGTTCGTAGAGTATGTCGGTCATGAAGGCCTGAAAAGTTTGGGCAGAATTCTTCGCACCCTGGGGCATACGGGTCAACTGAAATTTGCCCCATGGTATTTGAAACGTGAAGCAGTCGCGCCATATGGGCGAAATCGGGAGTTGATAGTAGGCCGAGTTCAGGTGAATGACGCTGTATCAGGTGTGCCCTTTCAGATCGTGTAACAATTCATGTATTTTCGGCATAAGAAAGTCTAATGCGGTTGTTGCATCATTTACCTTACGTAAATATAATGTGACCCTTACGCCACCATCCTTTTTCCTAATCACATGAATCGGTGAGTTCCAGTTTGATTTACTGACTTCTATAATGCCTGCCTTTTTGTACTGTTCAGTTTTTTTTAAGGGTATTGATATGTGTTTTTGGGAAGGAATATTGCCTGACAAATACAGGTTTTGACTGGTCTTTTTTGAATTCAACCATGGCGTTTTTAATGCCTGTCAGGGCTTCAATTTTATCAGCAAAATTGACTTCGTATTTCGCAATCAAATTGAAAGTGGAGATGATTGTCCAGATCTCAACTTTCAATTTGGCTTATAAGAATGTTATTTGATACGACTGTTTCTTTTTGCATGCCATCGCGAAATTCAAATTTTGCACCTCCATTAATGTCTTTGCCCATAATGCCATGATAATTCCGATTGGGTAGTGGGTGAATGATAAATTTTCTATCACAAAAGGTTTTGTCACCTATCCTAATATCAGTTAACACAGCCTCAGTTAGGTGTTTATTGTTATATATGCCTGAGAGAGTAACATTTTCCAGGACATAGGAAGCCCATCTGGCTAACTTTTTAGCCATCGCTGCATGTAGTATGCTAATCTGAGTCCTGTGTCGATTATCATAGGGAATTTCTCTTTTCCGATTATGACCATGATGATGAATAAATCATTTTCGTGGTTAGTGCGTACGATGTTTGATTGTATATAATTAGACTGGGCAGTGTCCGATATGTACCCAGTCTTTAACAGTTTAAATGGCAATTTTGTTGTAAGTGACCTACGTTTTTGCATTTCTGGCAACGAATTTCTTTTATCATCCTATTCTGAGGCTTTCATTCATATTTTTGATTCTGCTGTAATCTTAATATATCATTCCGTTGATTATCTATAATTTGTTTGAGTTCGTCTATTTTTGTTTCAGTGGATTTCTGATGTTCCAATATCTGTTGGATGATGGGTGCAACCTCACTGTTTATAGGTTTGATCGATTCAATTTTATTTGTTTGTTTTTACATGCATATGGTTTCCACTTTTATGGCAATTAATATGGCTTCCTGGAATGACGATGGTTCCTTACATGTCAGCAATATTTGTGCTGATGGAATGACAGTTTCCGAGAAGTGTGACAATAATAACTTATCTTTTTCTTTTTCAAATATACTATTTTTTCTTGTCATCTTATCAAATAAAAGTTGTAGCATGTTCGCGTAATCGCGAATTGATTCTTGATCATTCTGTTTGGCTTGGAAAAATTTAAGTTCCACGAATTGCAAATCTTCTTTGCAATAAGCCATACATACGTTTTTTTCGTTCATTATAAGTGCTAATCTTAAACAGGGCGTGATTATTGAATACAGTTGCCGCTCGTCCTTTGATTTTAGTACGGAGGACCCCTAAGGTGACTGTATCTTGCCACCCTGCTATTGTTGCTGCAGTTTCTACCACATCCAAAAACACATGCACATTAATTGATCCTTCCACTCCGGAAAAGGTAGGAATCAGGTTCGTAAATCCTACTATAGCGTCACTTCTGATCGCTATCTGCGAAACTGCATTGCCTTCTGCCTCTCTATTTTGTTCGGGCGCCATTGTGATATTCCAACATAATTATCGTCAAATAAGAGAAAAGGACAGGTCCCAGGCAGAGTACATAAATATTACAAGCAATTTATTTATAAATGAATACTTAAAACAATTAATGAATATCAATGTCAGAGATTAAATAATAAAGATGTGTATAAATTCTTTCATAAAAATACTAATTGGAGGAAGACAGTTCAGAATAAATATTGCAAGTAAATCAAAGTCAGATGAGCATTGTCATTTCAGAGTCATTAACATCGACAAATCAAGAACCAGCATCAGTACAAGTAAAACCCACTTCATGACAAGTCGTTACTTATGCAGTCGGGGGAAAAGTAATATAAGTTTGGGGTACTTACGGACTCGCAGTCCCTCTGGCGTCTCCTATATTCGGCATCTCTGGCGTCGTCTATGGTCTGTAATTGGGATCCAGATTCACCTCGCATCAAACACGAAACCAGTCTGACTGCTAATCCGAAAGCCCTCCCTTATGTACTCCCCACAAGTGTAGTACCGTACTATCGAGAGTTCCGGCTTCTCATTGGTTCAAGATGTTGTTGATGGTGCCGCCATCTGTTGGCCGAATTCCCAAAAGTTCACTTCCACAAAAGCCACAGCATTAGCTACACACTGAGCCAGGTGGCCTCCTGGCCACGTGGCAGATCAAAAAGGAAAGAGAAAAAGGAACACAAGTTTTCGAATCCTTCAAAAAGGACGAATGTCGCAATTACATGATTCAACTGTGCTCTTGAAATTTATAATAAATTTGTATTTTTAGATGTTGCTAAGTTTCTACATTTCAAGTACACATGCTTTCTAAAATGTCAAATATTATTGATTATTAAGAAGCTTTCAAGAATTTAATAAATGCAGTTTGAAGATTTTACCGATAATGGGGAATTTCTCATAAGCTTTTATTCATCGTCATGATTTCACCCCCCTCTTTTGACAACACCCGTGGAAAATCATTATTTTCATTATATTTTATCATTTCATTTTAAAATGTGTAGGGATATATTAGTAATGAAGTGTATCTGAAAAAAAATTAGTAATTTATCTTAATAAAATTTCGGTTATATTCATTTAAGTTGTGATGTCACCCCCCTCCTCTTCCCTACTATGACCCAATAACCCAGTCACTCACCAGAATCGTCATGGGAAGGGGCTTGTCAGGAGTCTGCAAAACGCCTGAGGCCAAACACTTTTGATGGGAGCTAAAAAATTATAGATTATAAAACACGCACTCGGACAAGCTTGATCTCATACAGCGCTCTTTATTCTTCAGAATTACTAAATTCTATTCACGGATATTTTTAAGAGAAAACCCTGGAATACAATAAATAATAATGATAAAATAAATAATTGACAAAATAATTAATAAATAATAAATAAAATAAAACTAAAAATTAAAAGCTGACATTTTGGATAGAGACTATCCTTTATCAAAGCAAAAAGGATAGTTCTCTAAAGGCAATTAGAATATTAGAGGGTTATCCTGAAGTTATGAAAAGAGTACTAAAAGACGCCTTTATATATAGTTGGCATAGGGAACAGTAAGACGGTATTGGTTGAAAACCTAGAAGAGTACCAATGATTGGACACGAGATGAATTTGAAGACGTGTTGAGATAGGATAGGATAGGAAGGAGGACAAATAGGAAATAATAAGAGGGCGGGGAAAAAATGCAATAGGATAACACATACAAAATTAAAATGAAAAAAAGTTTAGAAATGATAGGGTGTCTAGCAAAACCATTTCGTAAAATTCCCTGAATTTTCCTGGATTTTTCCTGATCACAAAAGCCTAAAACAGGGGCTATCCTGATAGAATATTATTGACATTGTTCAAATTTTTCAGATTTTATGATTCCCTGACTGTTCCCGGTTACAAAATTTTTTGATAATTCCCGGTCGCTAGTCACCCTCATAATTAGTATCACATAAAAAAGGTCACTAAAATAAAAGAGTACAGAAAGCCTGCGCAAAAAGGAGAGTGCAGGGACGGACACAAAATGAACATAGAAATAGAAAAATATAAAAAAACATAAAAAGGCAGAAATATCTAAAAAAAGATAAAGAAAAAAAAAGGGCCTAGAGAGCCTACGACAAATTAGGGAATAGCTGAAGTTGAAGAGGAATATGGGAAATGTAATGAGGGAATGGTGCGTTTGCTAAGATTAATGCCATTACGGGTGAGGGAATTAAATTTCCAAATAAGAAAAGACTCGAGTTGCTTTTTTCTTTTTTGTTATGAAAGTTACTATGGAGAGTATAAAGGCTGATGGCCTGTAAAGAGTGGCCAGGGGAATTAAAGTGTTTAGCAACTGGGGTGTCAGCATTGCTAAGGATGTCGAACTCATGTCAGGCGAATCTGGAGTATATGGTATTGCCCGTCTCTCTAACGTACTGTTTCTGGCATACTTTGCAATGTAACAGGTAAATTAGGTTGTGAGAAGTGCAGGTCAGGTTCTGTTTGATCTTTAAAGTAAAGGAGGAAGCACTGCTGGAAATGGAGGTAGCCGGGTAAAGAAAATGGCAAATGCCACAACGCTTTGCTTTGCAAGGAGAACATCCCTTAGTGGAAGTGCATGGTTTGGTAATAGCAGCATGGACCAGAATATCTTAAAAATTAAATGTCCGTTTAAAAGAAACTTTTGGTGGTTCTGGTAGAATGGAGTGGAGAAGAGGAGAGTTGTCAATAATATGTTGATGTTTCCTTAGGACATTTTTAATACTATTGAGGGTTGGATGATATGGCAGAACTAATGTAGGTATTAAGTTGTGAGAAGTGCAGGTTGAAAGGCAGTATTTTCATGGCTGGAGAAGGTTTGGGATTTTTGTTAGAACGGGAATTACGATGTTTATAGATAGAAGCGCGTATGACAGATTTAGGGTAACCTCTTGCTTTTAGGAAGTGGGTAAGGGCGTTAGCATGGAAGTCCTTGTCAGACTGATTAGTGCATATTTTATGGATGCGACCTAAAGGGATGTTATTCTTGCAATGGCACGGATGGCAGCTGTCATAGTGAGAGTACTGGTGTTGGTCAGTGGGCTTCTTATAGAGATTAGTAGACAATTTATTGTTAGTGATAGAGATAGAGACATCCATAAACGAAACTGTCATGATAGAATAATTGTGAGAAAACTTGATGGAGGGATGGATGGAGTTAGCGTGGCATTCATGCCAGTTAAGTGTTAAGGAGCTGGCAAGGAGCTCCCGATGGCGCGTCAGGTGCTCGTGCTTTGTGTGACTGACAGGATGTTATCAGCTCAGCAACGACATATAGAATGAGCATATCCAGCGCTCGCCACCAGAAGGCACGGCGTCTGTTATGGCTGGTAACCAATCTTGGTGTTAGTATTTAGATGTGAGCATGGGAGAAAGAGAAACTTTCTTTTTGTGACCTTAATAAAAAAACGATTTGTGAGAGGGCCACACGTGCAATAGAAACGAGAGGAAGGGGTGCAAAAGAAAACTTCTCCTGACTGGACGGCCATTTCATGTGAGGAGATCGGATGCCATGGAGGACCTGCCCTCATAGCGTGAGTAAAATCTGACATTACCAGGTACCCTGATTGCTGTGCTAAAACTTTATTGACTTGAGAAGAAACAGGCCTAGAACGTTAGGGAGTCATTTTTTGGCAACCTTTGTGTAATTTTTGGGAATTGATCTTATCTCTTATGTATATCCAAAATTAATGTTTCAATTAAATTTTTTTATTTTGTTATAATACTTGTCTTCGTGTTTCCATTCATCCGTAACCCATAAACACTACATTGGTGCCCGAACTCGGGGACTACGGTGAATGGAACGGAAGATCAAGTAATGGCTACTCCGACAACGAGTGGGGAGGGAGAAGCCTCAGCAGTAGCCGGATGTAACCACATGATCCTTTCTTTCACAGGGGAATAAGGGAGTGTCGATATTAATGCTTTCCTTCTATGATAGATAGCGCAGCCATAGGGGCTAATTGGAAAGAAGGGATTAAGGTAGGGGAATTAAAAGTGAAAATGAAGGGAACAACCGCTAGAAAACTAAGTGAAGTTAAGCTCTACGAGATTCAGAATTACAGTAAAACCCCATTACAAAGTACTTCAAGGGACCTGGAAATTTGTACGTTATTCTGAAACTGGGGGGCGGGGGGGCTTGTGAACAATGCATATATTCATAGAAAAACATAAGAATACATGAATGCATTTTATTGCAGCACAAATTGGATCCCGACTTAGTAGCATGCAGAGATTTCCGGGTCTATATATGCTACACTGACCAACCATTGAAATGTGAACTCTGCTTAATTAGCCCATTGGCCCAGTTGCAACTTTCGCATGGGCTACATTGACCAATCAGAGCAGACATATGAACGATGTACGTTGTACTGAAGGGATAATTTAACAAAGGGAATGTAAAATTAGTAAATTATTCTGAAATGTACGTTTAAGTGAGATACATTATACTGAAACTTTTTAGCATTAAAATACCTACGTTTGGGACGGGGATTTGAAATTTGTACGTTATTCTGAAATGTACATTAATGTGAGGTACGTTGTAACGGGATTTTACTGTATTATAAACTGTGCGAATAGTTACAAAGGGTCATGGGGCAGAAGAAAACCAAGAGGGATGTGCAGAGGGAATATTTAATGCCACCCAGGGAAAGCGTGAATTGGTAGATGAGTTTGCTTTTCGCTTAGAAAGGCTATGGGATGATATAATTGAAAAGAAGCCCGAACTAGCTACCCATATGGGAGAATTCCTGTGGGATCACTTTATGGACACTCTGCTTCTATGCCATAAAACATTTTTGGCATTTAGAAAACCAAAAACATATCAAGAAGCATTAAAAATTGCTAATGAGTCAGAAAGCCTACTAGAAGGTAATAATGGGATAACATGTAATGCTATAGAACAAGCTGATAATAGGACGACCAAACAGCTTGAAACTATAGAAAAAAGATTAACGAAATTTAGATGAAGATGAACACTAAGGATGAAGAGAGTAAAAAAAAAAGGATGAAGCGATTATGGCATTAACTAAAAAGGTAGAGGCCCTGCAAGCACAGCTAGGAAGGGAAGGGAAAGGAAGGAGGATTGCAAAAAAGGATGTAGAGTGCCACCGATGCCATAAAAGGGGACACTACGCCAGCGATTGCAGATCTCAGGATTTAAACTGAGAACGATTACCCAGAAAAACCAGTCATGGCATCTATAAATAATGAGGCAAATCTGGTTGAGGTCAAGAGGGGCTGTAAGGGCCTTTATAGAATTAAGGCTAATATAGCAGAGACTACATGTATAATGATGCTACACACTGGGTCAGATTTCTCAATCATCGATCAGAAAGTGGCAAGGGAATTAAAAGGAGAATGTTATGGCAAGAGGAGAATGTTATGGTTAAAGGCATTAACGGCCACTTAAAGCTTGTAAACCAGTCCATTAAAGCCAGAGTAGAGACTGAGGAAGGAGACCGGGGTATAAAACCATTCTTTTACATGGATGTAGGGGATCAGGACTATGATGGTGTGATAGGAGGGAACATAATCAATCGCGTGCTGATCGAGTGCAATAATGTTCCGTGTGAGAACCTAAATATAGCTGATACAATAGATGCTGGGCAACGCAGGATTCTAGAAAACCTATTGGATAATTTCTCTGACTGCTTTGGCCAAGAAGTTGAAGCCCTGCAGGGGGTGCGTGACTCCGTTGTTGACTTCCTAATAGATAAATCTAAACCAGTTTTTGTTCGCCAATACACCATCCCGGAAATCTATATGCCAGCACTTAAGGTACAAATAAAAAAATATTTAGAAGCGGGGATCATTGAGCCCAGCACCTCGAAGTGGAATTCTCCAATTCACTTTGTTAAGGACAACGACGGGGAGATTTGGATGACCCTTGAATTGCGAAAAGTGAATGAGGTCGCAGGATGATTGGATTTTCCAATGCCAATTGCGCATGATATTTTCCGGAAGCTACCTGGACAGAAATTATTTTCTGTGATAGATCTCTGTAGTGGATTTTTTCAGGTCCCTTTAGAGCACCTCATATTCTTGAATGTTTTGCATTTCAGACACCTTGCGGCAAGTACCAATTGGCAAGGATGCCCCAAGGAGGATGCAATTTAACATGCTTTCCAGGCATTCATGTTAGATTTGCTAGGGGAATGCTTGGGAGCTGGTATCTTTGTGTTCCAAGATGATGTGCTCTTTTATTCGCAAACCTTTGAAGAGCACATGGAGCTTCTTGTTTTGGTCTTCTGTAAAATTGATAGCAAGAATTTAATCATGAAATCCTCTAAGCGCCAATTCTGCTTGAGCTCAGTTAGATATTTGGGGCATGTGATAAATGCTGAGGGTGTGCAACCTGATCCTGGCAATGTTGTTGGCATATTGCAGATAACACCACCTAGAAACATTAAGGAGGTAAGATCTCTGCTTGGTGCTGTCAACTATTACAGGCCCTTCTTGGAAGGCCTATCAGAGAAGCTACTACTAATAACTGCGCTAACTAAAAGGGGGGGCAAAGTTTGATTGGAATGAAGAGTGTGAGAATGCATTTGAAAGGGTCAAACTAGTATTGAGTACTTCCCCACTTCTAATATTGCCTGACTATAGCAAAGAATTCATTCTCCACACCGATGCTTCCCAAATGGCGGTTGGTGCTGCACTGCACCAAGAACGTGAGGGTAAGTTTCAACCAATCGCATACTTTAGCTCCAAATTGAAGGGAAGCCAACTCGATTATAGTACTATTGAGAAGGAAGCCCTAGACATCATTATGGCTGTAAGACACTTCAGGTCAATTACCTTAGGCTTCCCTGTGAAGATTATGTCGGACCACAAACCCCTTTCATTTGTTAAAACGATGAGTGGATACAACCTCACTGTTGAGCATGTTAGAGGCTTGGAAAACGGAATAGCCGGCTTATTATCCTGGGCAGTTGTCGCAGAGTGTAACAGGGTAGTAAGCATCAGGATCGACAATCTAACCCGTGAGATCGTCAAATCACAAAGAGTAGACCCCGTATTTAAGGAAATTATGAAGCAGCCAAGGCGGTACAAAGACTATACAATGGTGCAGGGTATGCTAATGTGGAAAGGGCCTAAGTCTAAAAAAGAATTGAGTTGATACTTGGTTTGGGAGAAGACATGAGGATCAAGATGATAGAGGGGGGCCCACAGTATCTGTCTAGCAGGACACAAGGGCCCCATGGTAAGGCCCCATTTCAGGAGGGTATCAAGACAACATAACCATTTGAAAAGGTAGCATGGGGTGTGATAGGTCCTCTTCCAGAATCTGACAATGGGAATAAGTATATCATAGTCTTCATCGATGTAATGACGAGATATCCTGAGGCGGCGGCCATCCCAAACCAAATGGCCGAAACGGTAGCAAGGGCATTTTTGGACTAAATAATTTGTCATTATGGGGTCCCTAAAGAACTCATTAATGACAGGGGAGGCCAACTTCACTTCTGAGCTGGTTCAGAAAGCTTGTAGTGAGCTGGGAATCAATCAGCATTTTACCACTGCCTACCGTCTCACTTCCAATTCCTTTGTGGAGCGCTTAAATCGTAGTATTGCTGAAACCCTTCGTCTCCTGTGTAATGATGAGAAGCGTGAAAAGTGGGATGAGATACTGGAAGCAGTTCTATTCTCAATACATACGACATATAATAAAAGCACTATTGAAACTCCAGCGTTTCTGCTGCATGGCTTCGACCCTCGGACACCGTTATTATGGGATAGGGGTAAGAAAACTGTTGCTAATCAGGATATGGAGGAATATCGTTCTGGTCTAGTGAAGCGACTGGAGAAGGCACGTGCTATTGCTGTTAGGAGGGATGACTAGTACAGAAGGGTAAACATAAATAGAAGGATTCTTGTGAGAAAATTAAAACACTTCAGGGCGAGGGATAAGGTATAGTTGCTCAGATTGGGGGGAAGAAAAAACAAATTAGGACGCCATTATCAGGGTCCATTTAGAATCTTGGCCAAAACTTCTCCGGTTAATTATATGATACAAGGCATAAGAGAAAAGGATAGACAAATCGTACATGTCGATAGGCTAAAACCATGCTATGGTGAGGTGTGTCGGCCCAGAAGGTATTAAAGTCCATGGAAGGCTATGAAAATAAATGATGACAGTGGCAATAAGGAGGAAGAGGAAGAGATCCTGATACCTGCATCAAGTTGAGGAGACAACCAGTACATCCACCGTACATGGAGGAGAGTGAGCAGCATCTTGGAGTAGCAGCACAAGTGGAAAGACCAGAGCAAGAAGAAGCTCAGCCCAGGCTCTGAGAAGGATTGAGAGAGCGACCCCGGATAAATTACAGAAATCTTCATCTAGGGAGACAGCCGCAGGGACACGTAAGCAGGAAGGTGTGTGGCATTCATTCCAGTTAAGTGTTAAGGAGCTGACAAGGAACCTCCCTATGGTGCGCCATATGCTCCTGTTTTGTGTGACTGACATCATGTTATCAGTTCAGCAACGACATACAGAATGGGCGTTTCCAGTGCTCGCCACCAGAAGGCGCGACGTCCGTTGTGGCTGGTAACCAATCATGGTGTGAGTATTTAGATGTGACACGGGAGAAAGAGGAACTTTCTTTTTGTGGCGGGAATAAAAAAACGATTTGTTAGAGGGACACACGTGCAATAGAAACGAGAGGAAGAAGGTGCAAAAGAAAACTTCTCCTGCCTGGACGGCCATTTCGTGTGAGGAGATCGGATGACATGGAGGATCTGCCCTCATAGCATGATTAAAATCTGACATTACCAAGTATCCGGATCGCTGTGCTAAAACTTTATTGACTGGAGAAGAAACAGGCCTAGAACGTTAGGGAGTCATTTTTATAGCAACCTTTGTGTAATTTTTGGGAATTGATCTTATCTTTTATGTATATCCAAAATTAATGCTTGAATTAAATTTTTTTATTTTGTTTTAATACTTGTCTTCGTGTTTCCATTCATCCATAACCCATAAACACTACATTAAAATGGGTGATAAAAGATAAGAGAGAGTCTTCATTATGTGGCCAGATCAGGAAAACATCAATATACAACATCAATATATCGCCGCCCACTTATTACCTCCTTTTTGTCCTTCCTATCCTATCCCAACACGTCTTCAAATTCATCTCCTGTACTCCCATTGGTACTCTTCTATTTTTTCAGCCAATGCCGTCTTACTGTTCCCTATGCCAACTACACCATATGGCCATTAATGACCAGACACTTTCGATTTTAGACGTTTTGTCGAATATCTAGAAAAATACTTGACGAATTATCCTGAAATTTCAGGTGTGTAAAAAGGATGACACGCCTCATATATTTCAGCGAAGGTTTTCTCCCGAAGGCAAATAGGGGATCAGCAAAGAAGTGAACCAAAAAAATAATGTTTGGAAACACCCTGTAAAAAATGATGCTCGAAATGCATTGTAGCTGTAGCATATGCTTAAGAGGCTTGTTTTACTTTTCTGTGTTTCATTTGTATGAGATTAGCACGTGTATTCATGGAGATATAAAGGTTTCTTTAAAAAGGTCAAAATGTTTTCGTAAGTTTTTTGTTTGTAACACGCAAGATTTTCAACCTAATGCAATGGTATTTACAGAAAACTTGACAAACTATAGTACAGACAACACCCTGTAATCAGAATAGAAAAATATTAAATATTTGATCTAATATGAGCATTTTTACTAAATAATGTTTAACTGCGCATGCGTTACCAAATTGTCTTTTGCATAATTTATTAGCCAAATGTATAGAGCTACTCTTATAAAAAGCCCAAGGAAATATCGTGAAAATTGAGAAAGATATCGCCGATAGAATGAGTTGAATTTCAGTTACTCTCAAAAATAAACAAAACGATAAGGGGCTTTCTCCAAACTTTTATATTTGGCTCAGATACCAGTATCAACTTTTTCTCCTTACTCTGACATGAAAAAATATTGCTTCATATTGACTTCATATCAGCGTAAGAAGAAGAAATTGATACTGGTGTCCGATTATCAGAACTTTTTTTCTTATTATTGCATACGAGTGGGGTCAAGACCATTGGCTTTTCAGGGTAACGACTCATTCATTCTCATTCATTTTCAAATGTACTGTTTTCTAATAAGTAATAAAGTTCTAATAAGTTTCTCTGTTTTTGTCTACATTAGCTAGCCATACCTTTCACTTAACCACTCGATAAAGGGCAGGGGATGAGATTTTTTCAATGGGTTTTTTGCTAAACCCACATTTTAGATGATGCTCTACAACTTTCTAAATAACACATGGTGTCTAACCTCTACCCCTACAAAATTAAAATTTTCAAATTTTACCCTTCACCCCCAGGGATGCGAAATGTTTTTATTCTGAATTAGGGGACATTAAAACCAAATAATCAATATTCATTTTCCCCCAATCTGTTCCCCTTGAGTCGTTATTTTGACCTAAAGACGGGACACCAATTATGAACCACCTTGTATAAAGGCATCCTTTTGTACTCTTTTCATAAATTCAGGATAATCCTCTAATATTCTAATTGCCTTTAGAGAATTATCCTTTTTGCTTTGATAAAGGATAGTCTCTATCCGAAACGTCAGCTTTATATTATATTTTTTATTTTTAATTTTATTTTGATTTTATTTATTTTTTTTTTTTTATTTAATAATTATTATTTATTTAAATTCCATTCACATATATACAACTAATCACTATTCAAAACACCACACAATAAAACACAATGTTTAACAAGACTATATTAGCATAGAGGGGCCCCTTAATTAACTATAGTTAAAATTTTGTAACATGGGATAACGATGTCTCAATGTCATGTGTTTAAATGTGACATGTCGGCGCATGTACCATGTTATTCAAAATAATTAATTCAACTGTTTCTGTCAAAAACTAAGATCCTATAGTGGATTTATTTTTATAAAAGGAAAACCATCGATAAGAAAAGGATCGATTGACGAAATTGTAACGCCCTCCCTTCATTTAGGATAGCAAAGTGATTCACTAAACTTATAAATAAATAAAAGGCAATATGTAAAATGAAAACTCTTTATTTTATTTAAAAGCATATAAGCTTATGGGAATCTTAAAATGGGATAATAAATTAGTTAATGTGTTAGTAAAATGCAATAGAATTAAGAAAAGCAAAACATGATTAAATACAAATTTTGCTGTTTCCTTAGTCCCCTTTTTACATTAAGTTTTATGTTGGAAACACCAAATTTCAAGTTTCAATATCTCTAACACTCAGCAAGTTTACTTATCTGCAGTTCATTTCTTTTAGTTCATAACGTTGATCACTAATCACTTTCCAAACGGTACACACATGACATTTCTATGAAGCAGAAGTACCGGAGGAGTAGTATGAAACTGTAAGCAGTCACGGCATAATCTTGATGACTTGTTGTCCGCAGCTCAGGATACCTGTACGATGATGCCATTGAATCTCCCGCAAATTGAAATTTATGCCCACCATGTGTGACTCGTTTATGGCGTATCAGGCGCCTTTAATCCTAGATGTAGCTGGGTAGTTACACTCGATAAAGACCATCTGTATGGACTGACCTCTGTGCCATCGTTGTACGCTGTTGTCCGTGTAGTCCAGTTCCATTGCTGAGCTTCGGGACTACACAGAGATACGAGAGTAAGAGCATAAGAGAGTAGGAGTAAGAGATAAGAGAGAGTCTAACACGCTTCCGAGGATTTTTATACCCCCGTAGAAAAAAGCGCGGGAAGAGCCTTCTCCAATGTGCTTCTCCGATACAAATCTAAAATAAAAGCCACTGAAAAAGTAAGAATTATTCTGATAGGTCAAAAGACCTGCCAAAGTAACGTTTCAGAATAATCACCGCTTAACAAGCTCAGCTTGTTTCCATGGCAACAAAGCATAGAGCGTGGGAACACCCTCCCCCCTTTTTGAAAGACAAAGAGAAGCAGATTGACTATTATATAATTTTCTACAAACTATTAAAATTTGCAAAAACAAACAATAGTTGTAATAGACATGCTTTTACAATTTGAATAAAATACACAAACGAAATGGATGGTGAAGTTTTGTGGTTATTAAAAAACAAAACCTTGAAGTTTTATGATAAAAAGCAAAGCATCACAATATAAACAAGACACAGATTTACATATAAAAATCTGCATCTGTGTGTGATGAATCCACATTCGTCACAAGTTAGTGCCAACATCAGCAACTAATACACCAGCAACCCATGTTCTGGTGATGAGCCAACTAATCACGCACTGCGAAATGAGCATCTGCTTGTCTTGCTATGTGCAAAATGCCTACAAGGTAGGGGCGATGCCTGCAGTAAACGTGCCTTCAACAGGGACGAGGGACATCAAATATTCCAACTGCCAAACAAGCGCTTTGTGAACCCTTTGCTTACACAGGGGGGAACACAGGAACCCATGTTCCCGTTTCCTTGGTGAGGCACGCCACTGATATCGGGATCACCACCCTCTTAGGCAACTTGTTTCGCTCCTAAAGCACGATAATGCTCATGACACGTGACACGTTCACTCCCAGCTCTTAAGCTACTATGCATCTCCAACTAACATTATTTTGCTAACTTTCACTAATATAATTATTCAAATAGCAAAAACTTCACTGGAAACGTAACAGTTTCACTGTTCATTCAAAAGAGTATTCCACCGCTATAGCGAACTACTTATTCACAACGCTTCAAATTGAAGGCACTTCCAAGGAACGGGGCGCATAAACACAAATTTGGCGATATTTTAGGGATGCAAGCTGGCACAATGCCTTTCTGAAGCATCTTCCGCTCGCGGGTAAAATTACACAGAAAAAGTACACTCACCAATGTAGACCTCTCATTGCACATGTTGCGGGTTATTTCACCCGATTTTCACTTACAACTTTTGCAGCTGACGATTTCCAGTGAACGTTGAAATGTGGATCTCATCGGCAACGGACGCATAAAATGTCAAAATATATCACATTTTTCCTGTTAATGCAATTAATCTGAAGATTTTGGAGCCTGGTACAGTTATCATTGCATTTATTTATCATTGTATCCACCATCTAAAGCGGACTCTGAATTTCCAAAATGGCGGCCATTCCAAAACGGGCACAAACATAAGGTCTTTTTTAAAGGAACAGAAAATACATCCAACCTCTCTAAAAGCTTCTCGGAGAGAGAGTAATTAAAAAAACGTCATAAACAATGAAGAGAGCTGATGAGGTCAGCTTCTCGGAAAAACATAATCTTCGGCAAACAATAAAGCTCACAACAATACTTGAACGCTGTCGCTCTTCTGAAAATGACAGCGGCCAAGCAATTAAGCGACCAATTACTTGTAAAAAATAAAAAAACCTCAGAAAAGTATTATTACAACAATATATTTTATATTATGAAGTAAACACAAACCTCTACATTATAACCACACCCAAAACGACACACAAACTCCATCTTTTCAGCACACAACACCAGAACTCCACCCCCTCTACGCACGTGCAACCACACTCAGCAATGCTCCACTTTATTTCACGCTCTAAAAAAACACGATCACAACAAAAAAAAAACTAAAAAAACAACACATTTCACTGACACCCACAAAACAATACCCAAACGAATCACCTTCCACCCACGCGTAAACATATACACCATATATTTTGCCTCTGCCGGGCGCAGCACATTAAATGTCATAATGTTTTGTAATGTGTTCTCTGGAACTAGCAGAGCTGTTACTGGCCGAATTCGGCCAGGTTCACTGCGAAAAGGTTAAAAAAATTCTGATATTTAAAAAATATTCCAATATTGTTAAAGCTTAAATCTTTTAATGTAAGGAATATTCCATTCATAAAGATTTACCATTATGTTATAGTTGGCCAAGTTCCAAGTATTAGTGATTTACTCATTGAGTCGTTGCATTGGTTTTCCTGTTGGAATTATTTTTTTAGGCAAGAGGGGAGGAATCGACGATGATGAGCCTATGTTTCTATGGCAACGAAAAAAGTTCATTGGTAAGGGGAGAACGAGAAGGGGGGGGGGCCCCCCCGAGCAGGCATCAGAAGCATTGGTGGGAAAGGAGGAACGAATGGAAGTGCGAATTCATGGGAATTATGAGAGAAGATTTGAGGCTCTTCCCATGAAAAAGGGGGGAATAAAAATTGATATTTAAAAAAGTGTGGAAAAACTTATTCTGTCCCTTCTTTTGGCTTCCTCTCTCGATCATCGAACGTGGACCCCTTCAAGTCGAATTCATGTGCTAAAACGGTGAGTGTAAAGAATACCAAGATAATGGCATATCATATAACAATCGATTTGTCAAGAAGGAATACATTGTTACTCTGTTCATTTTATAAGCATTACTGACATCGGCGCACGCACGTGAAATCACTTTGTCGACGCACGATTGCTCAAGTGCTCATAATCTATATTATTCAGTAACGGAAGAATGGAGTTATTTATTGGTTTTATAATGTCTTAACTGTGTACCCTTTCATAATTTCTACATTTTTTGAGTTAGGTTGAAATTCGGAATCTAGCTTTCTATGGGCATGTCCATCTGCACTATTTATTTCGGTTTTGATTGGTACGCTAGGGTCGGAATTATGGGGATGGGATTCACAGAGGACAACATATCTATGTGCTATTTAGGTACATAAAGATGTGAAATTCAGTATCTAGATTCCTCTAGGCAAGAGCTACATTATTGTGAAGTTTAGGCCCAGTTGTTCAATTGGGGTTGATTTACGGGGGTAGTAGTCACTTGGTCTTTAGAACTATGGCAACATATGGCATTTGATATATCATACGTTCGGAAATGATGAGAAAGGAAAGAAAATACGAGCTTTTTTAAATTTTCTATATATTACGTTCAAGAAAATTAATTTTTGATTAAAAAACTTGGTGAGAGGTACAAAGTGCAGATAAAGGGGTAAAAATATCACTTCAGGATCTGCTACTTGACTTACCCTACTCGGGGGGGGGGGGGGGGGGGGTTATATTCTTTTTAATAAATTTATAAATGTATTTCTGCTTAATTGCTAAAGCTTCTTCTTGGAATGTTTACAAGATTTTATTTTAAGAAGTGATTCTTAAATGTAAGATTAAAAAGGGAAGAGGCTTCATATTAAAATATCTCATTTAACTTTAGGTAGACATGGTGGCTAATTTATAAACCTAGCTTCAATAGTATAATCCTAAATTTATTCTAATCTTTACGAAGTTTGCTCTATAAATAAAATTGAATTTTATAAACCAAACCCATCGTTTACCACATAACATTTATCACAGTTAGTCATTAATTGAAAGTTAATTCGGTTATTAATCTTATACACTGTTGGACAAAAGTTTGGGGTAGGTGCGTTTTCTAAGAAAACAATTATTTAGAGATTTTATTGTTATGATACCTTTTTACTTACTATTGAATATATCAAAATTGACAATTGAACAATTGATTTTTTAATTTGTTTTTAAGTTACATGTAAGTAATGCAAATTACACTGGTCAAAAGTTTGGGGTAACAGGTAAATAATCATCAAAATATCAAAAGTAAAGGAAATTAATATGAAATCTGGCCACCATTTGTCTTTACAACTTGAAGAGACGATTTAAGACCATTGATGAAAATAACTACTTGATGGTATTTGGTGCTATTTTAGCAGTGGAGGCCTCAATTGCATTGATTAGCTGCTCATGAATTCAATACTGTTTGTCAGCAGAAATATCCTGGCTCATAAGGTGCCAAACATTTTCTATATTACTGAGGTTGGGACACCTAGCTGGCCAATCTAGTGTACGAATCATTCTTAGTGGAAAACCATTCAGTAACAACTCATGTCGTGTGGATAGATGCATTGTCCTGCTTCCATACCCATTGTTTTTGTCTGTAGAAATGAAAGTCGTTTGAAGTTTTCCAAGTATATGGTTGCCGTATATTTGCCCTCAATTACTTTTATCATCAGGTGACCAAAGTTTGAAATGGCACCTAATATCATCACAACTCCTCGTCCCATTTGGTGCTAATTTCTGATCGGATCAATTGGTTTTTGGCCTTGTTTTTCAACGTAACCGCACATGTAATCAGGTCCATCCATTGAATATCGTTTTTCATCAGAAAATACCACCTACCCAAAATCAGTCTTCTCACTGATGTGTTTCTGAGCAGACTGAAGTTTTGCTATTTTGTGTTTTGGTGTTAATGGCAGTGATTTTTCAATATTTTCATAGTGAAAGTTCTCATGCTTCAATTACGCCTTATGGTTCTGATTCAAGGCTTTAAATCAAGATGCGTGTACTGTTTACAATGTGGCCAGCTGTAATTTCTCTTTTCACATGACGTTTTATGCGAGATTTTACCCGTCTTGTAAGTGCAGGTGGTCTTCCCATCTTCTTTCCTGTCTTCCTGTTCTCATTTTTAATTGTCCTGATTACTGTATTGTTGCCAACATGAGAAATTTCAGCTACTCACTTGAAATTCTTGTGTTCAGCATACAATGCATGAATTTCCTATCGTTTCTCATCAGAAATCATCTTAAGACACTTCTTCACATTCCAAAAAATCAATGGACAAAGGGTATTGAGCTGATTTCATTAACTGATAGGACCAGACTTGATCTTAGCAAAGGGCCCTCAGTTCATTGAGTGGTACAGCTGATCGAGATGTTTAGTTAAAAATAATAAATACCCTCTTTGAACAAGGGGGGGGGGGGTCTATCACATAGTAAAGAACATGAATCATATGGAGGAAAGAATGTTTTTCAAAGGAAAGGGAGCGAACAAAACATGCAACATGCACTCAAATTATAGGACATTGGGCTTATGAACATCACAAAATAAATTGAGGCCTTACAATACTGCATTACGGTGGAAACGACAACTGGTATTGCTAAGAATATTTGTTTTAATTTCCAGTTATAGCCCAAATGCATGTAAAAGGTGGCGCAAAATTAATCATCCAATTTTGTTTTGTATAACTTTTTTACTAAATAAAAAAAATGATTTTGAGTGATGGAAATCTTTATTAGGACCTTTACAATTTTTACTGTTAAGTGGAAAAGATGACATCTGTCAAGTGGCTGCTGCCAGTGTTGATACACATTTGTACCCATTTTATTGCATTTTCCATGACTTTCCGCAAGATTTCTGGTGATAACTGTTCGCATTCCTGTCGAATATTCTCTTTAAGGGCTGCGATTGGCTGAGGCTTGTTGGCATACACCCGCGACTTCAAGTAGCCCCAAAGAAAGAAGTCTGGGGCAGTTAAATCGGGCGATTTTGCTGGCCATGCCAAATCGCCAAAACGGGAGATTACGGGAGATATCCATTGTGGTTCGTGCTGTGTGTGCTGTTGCACCGTCTTGTTGAAACCACCTGTTCACCAAGCCCCGCTCCTCGAACTGAATTAGGAAATCGATGTCGAAATGCACGCTGTGCTAACACCACCGACCGATTATTGATCAAAAAAATCGACACAATTATTCCACGCTCTTGCGGAGTATAGCATTCCATTGCTTGTCTGTTTGTATTTTGCAGCTGTCTAGTTCACACATGTCAAATATGGTTGACGTACGACGCCATTTGCAATAATTCTGCCATCTTCCGATAGAGTGATTAATTTTGCGCCATCCTGTATAAATTTATCACACCAATCATGTAAATTTGTCAATGAATCAGATAAATTTGTAAACCAATCATATAAATTAACCCTCCATTTATTTTGTAATGTAACAACCAGTCAGATGATTTGTCGAACCAATCCTGTTAATTAATTTTTGTATTATGGAATCTTCAACCAATCAGACAATTGTATCCCTTATTCTATACCAGATTGTGTATATATATAAAGCTGTGTAAAACCCTCTCTTATGTAGACTCAATAAAGGCAGGATGTAAAGCCAAAACTAGTCATAGTTTCCACTATGATGCAGTATTGTAAGGCATCAATTTATTTGGTTAAGAAATACGATAATACGTCCATTCCACTTTATGGACATCAGTCAGAGGAAAATACTCCTATAGCTGAAGATGAAAGCATATGGATGCTCAACTCTGCCTCTTCTTTGCATTTGGTATGTTCAAATAAAGACATGATTGAGACTAAAAGGGAGAGAATTCTTACAGATATTTCTGAAAATCATCGAATTATATGAGGCGAAGTAAGAGGCATCATAAAGGTGGAAATGAGGTTAGAGGTAAGAGGCATCATCTCTGTAAATCTCAAATTAAATGATGTACTTCTTTGACCCCACTTTACATAATAATCTCTTATCAGTTACAAAGTTAATATGGAATGGAAAAGTATGTTCACTGTGCTGTTCATATTTATACAATTGGGAAGTCCCGAATTTTGAAAGCTTATTGCATGTACTTATACATGCATGCTTCATACAGTACAGAGAAACCCAGAATTTGCATGAAGTATGCACTGCATAACTTTTAAAAAATCTTATAAAGATCATATACTTAAATATAAACTTGTTGTGTTATATGTTTTAGGTCTCCAGTCAGTTTCTGATGAAGCGCCAACAAATAGGCTAAGTTTGTCAACACCTGGAACTAGGCGTGCAGGTATCTTTATAACTTATTTACAAAGTAACATCTTTACTACTAAAGATGTGTCCTTTATTTTAACTCATTAATAATAACTTATTGTTGATTTAGTTTACTACCCTGATGAACATGATACAATTCCTACTAGAGATGTAGGACCTGATAATGACACGCCGAATAAAAAGTGTTCAAATGATGCACACACTTATAAGCTCAATAATATATTCAATGGCCATGATGCAAAGGTAAGTTTTTCTTCTCTTAAAATACAAATTGTTCTGTAAGTTTATAGATTGCAGATATCCATATGAGGAACTGGTGACAGTGCTCACACACTCATTCATTCACTCACTCTATTGATCAGAAGAAAGCAGTGTAACTCTAATCTAGTTTGTATATTATCAACAATGAAAGGTAGATTAAGTTTTTCTCTTATGTGAATTGAAGACTTTTCATACTCTTGTTCTTATTAACTGTATAGGTTCGAGATACATGATGAACAGACTTCTTATTATGTACTATTGGCCTGTGGCGTATTGTTGATTGCCATTAGGATTGCTTGTAGCTACACACACACAAATGAACAAACAGACTGTTGGTTTTAATATAGGGTGGTTATAAAATTACAAGAGGTATCCAGAGCCCTCTAGCGAGTAAAGCACTGGACGGAACATGACCAAGGTTGATGGGCGTACATAGTGGACCATGGAATTTCGATTTCTAAAAAATTAAAAATTAGTTCCAAAAGTCACCACCAATAAAATTTAGGCACTGCAAAAGTGTATCAGTGTGAATACTGAATGATTAAATGCCAAATGACACAGCACACATCACTTTCCTTAACAACAAATGAGGTTCAATATGACCACCATCGTGATGCTCCATTTACTTCATACGATGCACGATAATTTCCATGGCACCACAAAACATATCAGAATTAATTTGTCTCACCTGTTACGTTATTCGATTTTTCAAACGTTGCGATATCGGAAACATGTCCTTGGTACAAAACACCTTTAAGAAATCCTCACAACCAAAAGTCACAAGGGCGACTGCGGTGGCTATACCGTAGGAAATGCACGACTAATAACTCTGCTGTCAGAGAAATGTTGCTGCAACAGTACCTTACGTGCAGTGTAGGCTGGTGCACCATCCTGCATGAATGTGGTTGAATCGAGACATACTCATTGCTGCAGTTGTGGAACAACCAAGTTCTGTAGCATATTGGCATACCTGTCAGCAGTAATGGTACAGGTCACTGGTCCAATTGCACAATTTTCCTCGGTAAAAGTAAGGACCGATGATAAAAGATTCTGTAAAGCCACATCGTGAGTGGAGAGGCTCCTGCACACAAGCATGCGGATTATTAGCAACCCAAATGTGGTAGTTGCGTGTGTTAATACCACCGTTCAAATGAAAGTGTGGTTCGTCACTTCATAATATCTGCCACGGCCATGTACCATTAACTTGCATGTGTGCTAAGAGTCTAAATGAAAAATCTAATGGGGTGGCTGCATTGCCAGGGAGCAATTCTTCAACGGAAGAGATCTTATACGGGTAAAACTTCAACATCTGATGCAGGATCTTCCGCCCTGTTGAATATGGTGATCTGCATGTGCTGGGATACTGTCTGAGCACTGCTGGTACCCTGCACATTTGCCATCTCCTGTTCGACAACAGCAGTTGTAACTTCTTCAACTTGTTGCTGACTAGCTGCTTTGTGTCCCCGGCCTGGATGCTGTGCTAGAGTTCCTGTATTTTAAAATCGTTGAATCATGTTTTGTAAGTTAGTTGTGCTCATCGGTTTTTTTTTCACAACTTCTTTAACCGCTGAAATTCACGAAGGGCAGTATTGGCATTCTCGTTTTGCTTATATTACAGTTTGACTAGCAAAGGAAGGTCCAATAAGGTAAGAGCCATCGAAAGGCAGTTGGCCTCAGAATGTTAAGAATTCTCCCAAACATTCCTTTTATACTCATGATCACTACACGGAACGCATTTATGCAAATTAATACATTTTATTCACTAAACAGCACCAAAATATTATCGGTTTTAGTACTTTAGGTTCTAATTTTTATTTTTTTAGAAATCGAAATCGAATGGTCCACTATGTATGCCCATCAGATTTGGTTATGTTTCGTCCATTACTTTACTCGCTAGAGGGCTCTGGATACCTCATGTTATTTTATAACCTCCCTGTATACATATAGATTATGTATATTTAACTGCTAATATCCTTTACAATGAACTACCGTAATTTACGGTAGTAACGCCGCGGCTTATCTAATAAAAAAGTTGTAAAAAATGCCTGTGCGGCCTAACTACCGTTGCGGCCTAACTACCGTTTTTTTTTCCAAGCAGCATGACAACAACGATTTCAGAAAACTGATACTGCTTTGAAGTGATGCAGTTGCATTCCGTCCTGATGAAAATCAAACGAAATTAGCGCATAATATACATTACAGTACCTTAATTTTCCTGTATATACAATGTACACTTCATTATTTATTACATTTATTCGCTTTTCATTTGAATTCCCCACTGCCCGTCGCCATTTTCACAAATCGAAACACAGTTGTACTTCATGGATTGAGAAGGTACATTCGTATTTTTTTTTGCGCCGGAAATTCAAATGAAAAGTTGCATAATGAACTTCAGACGAAATTAGCGTATAATATACATC
>JAHWFO010037836.1:332637-375297 GCA_023313115.1 Rhysida immarginata
TTCTGTTGTCCACCTTTTATACTGTAAAGCCACCACTCACTTCGTTAGTAAGAACAGTATTATGATCCCTACTCTTTCCGATGTCTAATAAAGTTAAATAATAAATCTGTTTTCAGTTATTCTACAATCTCCGTCCATAGACAAAGCAGTTCAGATGTTTCCGATGCCCGGATAACTTTTTGTCATCTCTGCCCAAAACTCATTCATTTATTCGCAGGCATTTCGATAGATATGAATTATTGTTCTAATACTTCGAAAGATTAGCATAGGACATAACACCATATGGTTGTTCGTTTGAAGAGTTGAGTTCATGCATGGTTTGTTATCGGTTCTGTCGCTAACTGTAGCTCGAACGAAGGGACTGCGTCCTATGTCACCTGTCACTCTTTCCCAATAGCCTGCTAACTCTCCATTATCTCCAGTTACTGATCATTATTAAATATTTCCTAGAAAACGTTAACTTCTAAGAAAAGCTCGAACAACAGGAATTCTACGTATTGTTACAAATTCAATTTTATTTTATAATTCTTAGAGGTGGGATGGAACCATCATTCTTAATGAAGTTACTTATAATGCACACTTTGTCTGGGCTTTACTTACCCTCTTGTTGTTGTCTCAGATTAAAATGTTATCTATCTTCACCCCCGGGGAGAATCACTGGATACTTTAGACCAGGGCCATCTAACTCGTGCACGTCGCTATCGTGCAAGATAAGATGCTCGCGGACAAAGCTTACGGGCAAAGCCCGGGAGATAGTCCAAAACTCAGGAGGGGAGTGGGTATAGTTTTCCTATACAGTGTTGCCAGACTTTAGGGGGCTATTGCATTAAATGAGGCATTATTTCTTTTGTTACTGATACTTGATTGTTTTTTCATCTCGCATAACTTGGCACATATTCCTAAAAAGCTTAAAATCATTGAACCAGTATTTAAATTGCAGTGGGAGAATATGGGTTTTTTTTCATTGTTCACAGATCCGATTCGAAATGTTTAATATGTAATCATGCCCTGTCGGGGGAGAAAATATAATTCTACCTGATATCAAGAAAATTGTCACATTAAAAAGAAGGAAATAAAATGGTGAACTGCCTCGTTTGTTTTTTTTTTCAATATCGAATTGATAATTAGCAACTCGACTTTAAGGAACTGCTCAACGTAATGTGAAATAGAGGGGTAAGGAGGATTACCCGATATGAAATCTTGGACAGCCCTGTTTTCGATCTATCTTTTAAAATTTCTCTTGCCCTTCAGGTAGAAGCTCTTATACCCTCCTGCTCTAGCGGAGCTTCCATTGTTCAGATGTTTCCAATGCTCAGTTAGCTTTTTATTTTTCTGTTGCAAATTTCACTGATCAATACTCGTTCTTTCTCTTTTTTTTGCCTAACACAAATTTTCGCCAGTCGTCTGGACGTTTTTAGGGAGCTCAAGGGAGCCCGTGTGATCCTTAGCCTCCTCGATAAAGACTGCCTTATCTATGTAATGTCATTGCATAATCACATTTATGCTCATTGTTAATAATTCGTTACGTCTCTAAAATATGTTAATATGGTTATTTATGTAGTGCCACACTAATAAATGTGGTACGTTTGTAGTGCCACACCAGTTAATATGTTAATTATATAGTGCAACACCAGTTCAAATGTTAACAAACATTCAACCCCCTTTCCCCCTCTTAGGGGTTGAATTTCGAAAAAGCCCTTCTTTGTGCTCACTTACATTTTGTAAGGAACCTCTGTACAAAATTTCAAGTTTCTAGGCCTTTTGGTTTGGGCTGTGCGTTGATCACTCACTCACTCCGTTAGTTTCTTTTTTTATATACAGGGTCTTTATAATTAAAGTTACATTTTGACATGGCCATAAAATAAAACTACTGAACCAAAAGCTATAATACTTGGTAATATCATACAAGAGGGCATGGGAAGTTCATACCCATCAAAAAAAAATTAGTTCAAAAGGTCACCACCAGCATGGAATGGTGCTCTATGCAATATTCGTATATGAAATTAGACACGAAGACACAGGTTAACAAGTCTTTCATCGTTACAACATTAGTTACATGACTAAAATTATTTTTAGTAACGATTAAAGACTTGTTAACCTGTGTCTTCGTGTCTAATTTCGTATACGAATATTGCATAGACTGCGATTCCATGCTGGTGGTGACCTTTTGAACTAAATTTTTTTTTTGGTGGGTATGATCTTCCCATGCCGTCTTTTATAATATTACCAAGTATTGTGGCTTTTGGTCCAGTAGTTTTTTTATGGCCATGTTAAAATATAACTTCCTTACTTTTCAAACCCGCTTATCCGTTAGGGTCGCGGGGGCAGCAGCCCTATGGAGGATCTCCAGCGATCGCGATCTTCAGCCATCAGGCGCATGTCCTCCCTGGTAATATCCAAGCGACTCGAACCCAGATTCTCCATGTAGTCTAGCCACCTGGTTCTAGGCCGACCCCTTGGTCTCTTACCCACCGGCTTGGAAAATAACTGCCTAGGAAGACTAGTTTGCGGCATCCGTATCACGTGGCCATACCAGCGCAACTGAGATCTCTCAATGCGGAGAAGTAGCGGCTCAACACCTAAAGATTCCCTTATTGTGCTGCTGTACACTCTATCTAGTAGGGTAACACCTGCCACACCTCTCAGGAATCTCATTTCGGCCGCTTGTACCCGCGATCGCACTCTTTCGGTCATTACCCAAGCCTCATGACCATAGGTGAGAATGGGGACAAAGATAGATTTGAAGACGGAGAGCTTGGCTTTGTTACCCAGCTCTCGTTTCGTTACCACGGATCGCCACAGTTCACGTCTGACACAGCTTGCTGCACCGATCCGAGCATCCAATTCTTTCTCCTGCCGTCCATCACTCGTGAATGCAATCCCGAGATACTTGAACTTCTCCACCTGTCTCAATGAGGCTCCCCTAACATGGAGAGCGCACTGAGCAGGCTGTCTTGAAAAAACCAGAACTTCGGTTTTAACCACACTGATCTTCATCCCAGCTTCTTCACATTTGGCTGCAAACCGGTCTAGTGCATGCTGAAGGTTCGTGCGAGAAGACCCAAGCAGGACAAGGTCGTCCGCAAAGAGCAACCTCTCCACCAGGCAGTCGCCCACACAAACACGCTCATCGCCTCGGCTGCCCCTGTCTATCCAGTCCATAAAGATAATGAACAAGATGGGCGACAGTACGCACCCTTGGCGGAGTCCAACACCCACGGTGAACGGTCTTGACTTAATGCCATTTATCCGGACACACATCTCAGAGCTTTCGTACAGAGACATGATAGCAACCAGTAATTGCCCATCCACTCCATACTCTTGCAACACTTGCCAGAGCTTCTCCCGAGGAACCCTGTCATATGCTTTTTCGAGGTCCACAAAGCAAGCGTAGACCTCTTTTGCATACTCCCAGGATTTCTCAAAGATTTGCCTTAGAGCAAAGATGTGATCCGTCGTGCTTCGGCCAGGTCGGAAACCACACTGCTCCCCCGACAGTTTGGAGTCGACTATTTCCCGACTTCTCTTCTCCAGACACTTAGCGTACACTTTCCCAGGAATGCTGAGCAAAGAGATGCCTCGATAGTTGTTGCAATCTCTCTGATCTCCCTTTTTGAAGATAGGGATCACAATTCCTGTCTGCCATTGCTTAGGGGCCTGTCCAGATATCCAAGCAACCTGACACACTCAAGTCAGCCACAGGATACCATCCTGATTTAAGGCCTTTAACATCTCGGACCGGATTTCATCATCACCTGCATCTTTGCCAGTCTTCAGGGACTTAATTGCCCATCTGACTTCTGTTTCAGTGATACTACCGTGACTATTCTCCGCTCCAAGGTGCACCTCGTATGCCTCAGTTGTTGTTGTCACCGGATTAAGAAGAGATGCAAAGTATTCCTTCCACCTATGCAATACGCTCTCCTCTGTTTTCAGAAGCCTCCCATCTGAACTCTTAATAGTTTGTGATGAAAGAGACTTCTTTCCACGGAGGCGGCGCACGGTCTGCCAGAACACCTTGTTTGCCGAACCATAGTCTGCCTCCAATTTCTCCCCGAACTTCTCCCAGGCCTTGGCTTTAGCTGTTGATACTGTCTTTGCTGCTGCTTTTCGCGCCTCAGTGTACCGCACTCGACTCGAAGTTGACTTATTTGCAAGCCATAGCAAATAAGCTTCCTTCTTTGCCTTGACAGCTTCTTGGACTTCACCGTTCCACCATGCAGTCCTTTTCTCACCGCCCTGCGCCACACTCAGCCGCTTACGACCACAGCACAAAGCAGCCGAAGTAATCACAGCAGTTTTAAACAACTGCCACTCCTCTTCAACAGTACCACGATCACTGGGTAGTTCTTTGAAACTTGAAGATATGCTATCTGCAAAGGTCTTCCTCACCGCTCTATCCTCCAGTGCCTCCCATTTTATCTGCAAAGTTAAAATATAACTTTAATTATAAAGACCCTGTATATATATATATGCTAGTTTACATTTTCCCAAATCAAATTCAAATTTCGTAAATACGTCCGAATATGCAAATATAACCTTCTAGAGCTTTCCTAATGATCTAATTAAATCATGCTCAAAAATTCGTTTCTATCAATTCTATCCTCCGTGCCAATATCAATAGTGTTATTAAATTCAACTTCCTCCTCCTCAGCCTATATAATTCTCCTAAAAATTTTCCTTTTTGTGCTGTTAAAGTTTCACCAGAATAATTCATCCATCAAACAGGAATAGTATTAAATTTAGAAACGTTTGCCAATACCTTAGCACCAATAAGACCTGTATCAATTTCTCTAGGTTCCATTACAACAATTCGATTTTTGAATGATTTACCCTTAATTTTAGCTTCAAAAACTACTTCTGAATAGGGAGGAATAGAAACGTTTCTTTTGCAGCTCACAGGAATAGCATCTATTTGTTTTTTAACTGTAGTGACACTACAGGTGTTTTTGTTAATTTGCCCCCTCTGTCACGAACCTTCAAAAGGAATTCTATGTATTTCATCATGCAAAATAGCACTTTTAAAGTCAGTTTTAAACCCAAATTTATGTAGCATACTTTCCTAGGATGGCATGATAAGAGACATCGTTCTTCGTTTCCCAATATAACATGTAAAATTATAGTTTTGTTCCCCAAAGCTGAAATCAAGTGCACAATAACCTTCAGATACTAATACAAAATTATGCCCTGTTACTCCCACTAGTTTTATTTCTGGTCTATTAACATTTTTTGCTTTATACCCATTAGCTTTTAATATGCTCAAAGTATTAGCATCAAGTAAAGTTACTTTGGATCCACTATCAAGGAGAAATTTAATAGTGAATGGCCCTGCTTTACCCACAACAATTAATTCCTTAGGACCTAAGTTATTACTCACGAGTAATTAAGCAGCTTGGCTCTCTACTGACCCCCCTCCTATCTCCACAGGGGGGGAGGAGTTCTGAACGTTTTTTGGCTGAGTAGCATGTTCTCTATCCTGGTTTTGTCTATTTTGTTGATTCACAGGTGTTTTAGCTTGCTCCTCCTGAGACCTTATCTTTGTTCTACAAAAACGTTGGGTGTGACCGTCGCTTTGACAATAAAATCACTTCATTGTCCTACGTCTCTGATTATAACACATATTTGCCGTGTATCTGGGTTTATGGCAGCTAAAACAAACAATATATGTCTGCATTCTGCGCACATTATTTCTTCCGTCTATAACTGTTAAATTCCCATGCTTTATTCTGTTGTCCTGCTGTCTACAATTGCGCATATGTGGCTCTCTTACTGTTACTCGCGCTTCTATTCTTTCAGGTGGCTCTTCTTGCGACATTTTATTTATTTCTCCTAATTTTAATATTAACATTTCACCCACTCGTTTCCTGATTAACGCGTTAATGTCTAAGTCCTTTTTATCTTCTACTAATTCCGCGTCACTTTTCCCTACTGAATTTAGCCTATACTTTCCCGTCGCGAATCTCAATTCAATTTCTCCTCTTCTTCTGCTTAATTAATAGCTTTTTCCACGTTTTCTGGTTTTCTAGACAATACGGTCTTCTGTAAACTAAGTCACAAGCCCTCTAAGAAATTTACTTTAATTTTTTCCTCCAATATCTGTTTCGCGAATGCTCTTTTAACATCTGCATCTTGGCCTGAATACACGAAACACTGTTTTCTTTCCCAGTGCCTGAATACACAAAACATTGTTTTTTTTCCTAGTGACTCAATATGCGTAGCATAGTCTCTAACAGTTTCTCCTTTTTCCTGATGACATTCAGAAAATAATCTTTCACTTCTACCCTTTGGCTCCTTACCAAATCACTCTATTATCTTTTTCTTTAATTTATCATAATTGTTTATCTCTGCTATAGCCTGATCATGCCTACAATAAAACTGAACGTTCCTGGTCAACTTGATTTTTGCTATGTTAAATTTATGTTCTGGTACCCAATTACAAATTGTGCCAATTTCATCAATTTTTTTGCAAAAATAATGTGGTATCGGTAGACCCATCATAATGACTCACTTCACTTGCCAGACCAAAAGATGCTTGAGCCATCTTTGTCTCTCTTTTTAAGATGTCAAAATTAATTTGCCACTTACTATACCCTCCTAGGTCTTAAAATTAAATTTTTATCTGATTTATGCTACTTTCAAAATTACCATCAAAATTAAATCACTTTTCTTAATTACTTAAATATTTTGTCGCACTGCATCAATTTATGTAAGGTCCGGTTTACATCACCTTAGTTACCATATCCAATTAATTAGAAAACGACTGTGCCACCCGATTACTATCGGGAAAATTGTTAATTAACTAATTATCAATTTATATTAACCCATTACCGAAATCTTACATAGAATTACTTCCATAATAGGTCCGTGCCCAAGAGGATTGAGATAAGAAAGAGGAACTCAATTTTAAGATTATCAATAGCAAGGAGATTTATTCATATTAAAATAAGAAATGACTTTGCACTACTAGCTTCACTAATTCTATCATATTCCAGTAAATATGAATCTGAACCATAATATAATTAACAAAATATAACCAATGAGTAATTACAAGAAAGAAAATGCTTTTCATTGCCAGGGAAAATAGATTATACGTACTGTTTTTGAAGAGTCAAATGGTCATGCCTCTAAGGAATTTAGTCTTGGTGGTCTGCCGAAGCTGTTTGGTGGCTCAATGGGAGTCTTCGATCATGGTCACGTCATTTTGGGAACAAATACTAACTGAATTTTATGGAATAACTGTCATTATTTGAGTTGGGTCACAACTATATGATATATAACATTAAAAACGTTGGTTTCGAGCAAAATTTAGATTATGACTTTTTTTTGCACCATGGAATTAAAAGAATTGAACTAAAGGAATTTTGGCGTTCCCTTCATGTCAGATATAATATAAATCTGACATGTGTAAATTTAATAAAGTAAGATATGAGTAAACACAGTGGAAAATTGGACACAATGACAGTTGGCTAAAGAGTAAACATAATATACATTTATTGATGTAAATAATGCAAATAGGGAATAAAATGCCTTAATTCTAAAGCACTTAAATATCTAAAGAATCTTAAGCTTAGTCAATGGGTAAAAGGAGTAGCATCAACTTGGCCACAAAATGAATCACACTGAGAGGCAACAAAACAAAATGTAGAAACCTAAAGAAATTGCAGGAAAGTATCACTATATGTAACTTCACATAAGAACATGACGGTCGAATAGACGTGTAAAGCACATAGCTGAAAAACACTTAGAACCTTAATTTGGTTCAGCGCATAATAAAGGAACACTTGCAATAATTCACATAGAAGGCATTTTACAGTAACACCAATGGCTAGTCACTTCCGTACAGCCCGTACAGTATTCGGTATTCAATAAACACATAAGGGAATCGTAGGGTAAGACTTATTCGGTATTCAATAAACACACATAAGGGAATGAGAGTCACTGTCCTTCCATTTAAGATTGAGTTCCAATTGGGAAAATCGCTGCCTCATTCATAAGACGAAATAACGAAGTGTTTCACAGGGCACTGAAAAATATTGGATACTGGACAACAGTCAGGTATCGATAATCGTGGGAAAAGTTTCCAACACTGCTCGTTATGACGAAAGAAGGAAAGTCACGGCCGAATTTAAATGATGGGCGGTAAAATATTTCTTTTCCCACCAAGTCTAATGACCGGGCTTTTTAACAAGGATAAAACCAAAATCGTAGCAAATATAAGAGCTCAAGCCGAAAGGCCACAAGCCTTGAGCGTGGTAAGAATAGCGTAGCTCGTAATTCCGAAGCTCCGCGAACGTTAACTTTAATAATTGTCCGCAAAAACCAATTTGAAAATCAGCTCTTAGCAGGCACTCGTATGCGGCACTTAAATTCCGTCTTGGATGGCCGGGGTATGGTACGGTTTCGCTGGGAGAATATTTCTCGGAGATCTCGGTGCCACGTCGGCATTCGGGAGCCTTCGTCGATAAGGAGACTTTGTCGTTCGCTTCAACCATCGGCGTGTTGGTTTCGAAGCTCGGTGACGATGGCGCGGCGTTCGCTGTTGCCCGCTCGTGCCCGGAAATTGTTAAAAGGCAGCCGTTTTCATGCTTTTCTCCATTCTAGCTTTTTACCATTTTTCTTCTGCCATTCCACCTTGCTCGCTCGTATCTCACTCCTGTCTGTCGACGACTCATGTCGTCGGTTTCAAATTCCTTCTCTCTCCTCTCATTGGCCTCCTGTGTTTGACGATGCTTGTTACATGCCCTTCGTTGTTTCCCCTTTCCGATATCTACCATAGAAGTAGCGAGTATGGAACCGCACATAAGTGTCATCGGAATTCGAGTTGGTATTTGAATTCCGTGACAAAATCAAAGAATAATATATTTACAAAGTAAAATCAAATAAAATAGTTTCGGCATTAATTCTTGTGATAACCATTCAAGAGTTCCAATAATTTCTTTTATGCATTAACATAATTTTTAGTAAACTTAATCCCTTGTAAAGTTTCCGTCCCTTTTTTGAAGATATGTCACTTGGACAATATGAGGTGTTATCCAAAATTTCCCAGATGGGAGCTGTATAACAGAAACTTGAAATAGTTTCAATTTCACGCCAATGGATGGTAGTAAGTACTTGTTTTGTGAGCTATCATACGAAATTTCATTGTGAGTGAAGTAGTTCTCACCTATGTGGATGCCATTTTTTCAGAAGTTGTTGACATTGCATAAAGAATTCGTGCCAGTCATTCACACTGTCAATTCAAAGTTCTACTGTGATGTTCTGAAGTACCTTCATGAATATGTCTGATATAAATGATTGGAACCATGACGAGGGAACTACTGTATTATTCTTTACAATAACAGAGTGGCTACCATCCGGCTGCTGGGATTTAGCTTCAATCCCGGTCGAGCGTGGTGATTGGTTCATCTAATCACGTGGTACGAGAAATGGTGGCTTCGATTAGATCGCGATTCGTTATGTTTTTAAGTGGGGCAATAATTCTATAGTTTGCTAAAATTATAAAATTTATTAGAGCTGTACAAAAAATTCGAAATTCGTAGTTTTGGAAATGAGGCTGTAGAACATAAAAACACCACCATGGATGAAGAAGACAAAATTACCGGCTTACGAAAACTCCTAAAATTTGAAGTAATGTTATTATCAATTACAGTATTTTTATTGGTTGGTTCGGTCGGGTGATATTATTTTCGCATATTGCAGGACTTTCATACAAGGCTGTGAGGCATTAATTTCCTATATACTATCATTTTTGTTGATATGTTATTATGTTGTTGTCACTTGAAATAATACAGTAATTTTAGATTAATAGATAAGCATTAAACAGCTAACATAGATAAAATAAAAGTAAAAGCAGTTTAACTAATTAAAAAGTTTATTTAATTACGGTTATCGCCTTGTACCACGTGATTACATGAACCAAACACCGCGCTCCACCGGGATTGAAGCTAAATCCCAGCACCAGGATGGTAGCCACTGTGTTACGATGACGCACCCGCTCACCATTCATTGAAAACGCAACAGTTTTAGACCAAGAAATTGATAGCGATCCTTCTCCCATCCACCTTACTCATTCGTGACTCACTGGCACGAATTCTTATGCAAAGTCAGATTAAAAAATCGCAATGCACCGTCAACAACTTCTAGTAAAATGTTACTATACTGGCGAGAACTGCTTCATTCACAATGAAATTTCGTACTCTAGCTCACAAAACAAGTACCTATTGTCATCCATCGACATGCATTGAATCTATTCATGTTTTGGTTATGCAGCTCCAAACTGGGAAATTTTGAACGCACTTCATATAGTAATCCAAGAAACGTGGTAGGATGTCACCCTAGATTACCTTGGAGTCCATTTAGCTGTGGATTATCTGCATCGTTGCCATTCTCACCACCACGTGCTTTAGTCGTATTTCTCTGTGGCCACTGTTCTCTGACCCTGCTCTGGATCGAACTTCTCTCCTTGCTGTCATTTGCTCATGTGTTCCTCTGTCTCCCACCATAGCTCATAACTGCTTGACTCAGTGTTACTATATAAGCAGTGTTGTGAATCACAGGCAACCCTTTAATGACAGGGTCTAAGTATTATGATAGTAATATTGACACATCTTGCACTAAGACACTTTTTTACTAAATTCCAATGATAGTGTGTGTAAACTTCAGTAAATTGAGATAATGCTACAACACTTTACAATTTATCTGTCCAGTTTCTTTTGACCAGATATAATAATGAACCCTATGACAGATCCGTAGGGTACATTGCCATTGCATTATTTGTTGACCTAGTTGTTTTAAACGTTGTACTACAAGGGGCAGGTAACTTTGGGTACACAACGATAACAAATATGCACGCAACCAACTCATAAAATAAACATTACCCCTTTTAACTCAGAACCCTTATAATAAAAACGCTAAACCCCCACAAAAAACACAAAAATGACAACAACACGACACACCCAACACAAGAAATCTAGCACCTGTTCTGTGCTCGTATACAATAAAAGAGCATCGATATTTTCATGCTTTGTCTTCGCCGGACCGATGTGACATCCCAATTGACATGGAATGTCACAACTTAACCCCCAAATATAAAATTTTTTACAGTATGCAATGTTTAAGAGTTTTATTTTTAAGTGGTGGGGGAGAGGGTTTCTTTTGGACAAGTACAGTGTTTGTCGAAATATTGTTTAATTTAGTCAGTGCAGCTGGAAGGGGCTAACAGAAAAGTTCGAGGCTTTGACTGTCGTTTGTCATTATGGTTTATCGAAAAAGAACAGGCGTAATTTTATACTTTTGAAGTCATATTTACGTAAGTAATAACAAGATGTGTTTATTTACCAGTTGATTCGGCACCTTTAGTCAGGCAATGACTCTGCCTCCCTTGGAAGACGCAACATAGCTGATCAGAGCACCTAGCCCTTCTCTACTTTTTTTACTGTAAAATAATTTTTACTGCGTCATCGGACATTTAAGACTTCTCTATTTGAGTCGTTGTGTACATAGCCGATTTTAGTTTTGATACCTTGATGAAATGAAATATGATAGCTACTGAGCAATAAGTCAGAGAGATTTTCTGAAAAATAAAAGATAAAGAGACATGGATCCAGTGGAATTAAATTTACTGCTAGCTATGTAGCTGCAGAAACATTGCCCTGCTGAACTCCTGTTGCTCAGTATGCTACAAGATGTCGCAACATGCCTGGAACTGAATCTGAACCTTGCTCAGAATATATTGGCCATTGTGGTATAGGAAAAGGTGGCAGTGCTATAGGAGGCAGAAGTGGGAAATCCAAACGTAATGCTCTGGAGAACTTTAGATATTAAGGAATTTGTGGTCAATCGACTGATTAGTTATATACTCTCAGCGGATTATGATATATGGGAGAAAATGAATGTTACTTTAGAGAGACAAAATCGAGCTGTTTTGCAAGTAGTGCAACAACGGCATGATGATTTGGACCAGTTAAAGAAGAAAATAAGCATTCCGAAATTCGATGGTTATGCCATCGTAGAAGCTTTTGTTGTTGAGTTAGAAACGCAAGCCAGAGGCAAAGAAGTACCATACGAAACATTAAAGAGGTGTTTACCCTTACATGTAGAACCTTATCTATCTGGTTGGGTGCAAGAAATTACTTTACACACAGCCAATTTGGCTGAAGCCAAGGATATTTTGATTCAGTGATTTGACAAAATCTGATGCTGCGAGACACAAGGTGTTGTGCACTCGTTCTCAATACAAAACTGAATGTTTCCTACAATTCTTAAGTGATCTGAAAAACTTAAATCGTTGTTTGATGAATCCCTTACTAGAAATGGATGTAGAACAGACAGCTATGGAAAAATATGGCTGAATATTTAAAGTGGAGGATAAGACCGTCTACTATTCAGAGTGAGCATCAACTGGTTGCTGAGTGCTTAGAGTGGGGAAAGATTGCTACCCAAAATTCATCCAATAAGAGCGAAAACCCAGAAAAATTGAAAGTGTCTAAGGAGGTAACGGGTAATGACGACTGTTCAAGTCCTGTCAGGTTCCGCTGTATTGGCTGCAGGCAGCTTACTCTGTACTTGTGGGACTGTGGCTGTCAAAGTGCTCATGATGTTGGCACAAGCAAGGAAGTTTAGGTGCCTCTTCTGGTCTTTGACCTTCTTATTTGTGCAACAGAGTAAAACCTTAGTGATGAAGTTTATAAAATTAAAGACTTGAAGAGATATCAGGAAAATATTACATTTATATGAACTGGAAACAAAATAAAGAGATTGAGAAACGATTGAGACTTTTCAATTTGAGATATTTATGTAATTAATAACAACATATGTTTATTTACCAGTTTAGTCGGCACATTTAATCAGGCCGTGACTCGGCCTATCTTAAGAAGGCGCAACAGTGAGTGTCTCTGTGTATGTGTGTCACCCACGCAGTGATTTAGGAGCTAAGGTCTATAAATAAATTATTATAAGGTGCTAGAAATGAACCACAGAACAGGATCCAATAAGAAATCTTCTTTACAGGTGTTCTCAAATTTCACAAACTGCTCGCGTGTGGCAGTTGTAATACACATGACAGAATATATTTTAAAAGCTGACAAAAGGTTTAGCTTTAAGATAAGCGTAAAAATTAATTGAATTAGAAATATTTTTTTCTGGAAATTATAACAATAGAAAAATTATCTAAAAAACTCAATGAATCAAAAAATGTAATGACAAAAAAAGCAGAGACGCACCCTTCCAAATAGCCCCAGGGTACAAATCGAGGGAGAGAGTCCCAGGGTACCCAAGCGCATACCAGAGCAGGAGAGAACAATATAAAAAAGTGTCAACAGCTTTTGATCTTTTGAGAAATCACTCCCTCCGAATTCCAGGACACCTAATTCGAGACCTTTTCTACTGAGACTGTTTTTTTCCACACCATGGTCTATCGCTTCGTTTCAGGGGTGTAATGAAACACCCACTTTTCATCTGCAGTGACAATGTGCTCAAGGAACGTGTGTCCCTCCTTGTGGTACCGAAGCAAATTCTCCAAACTGTATGCCATGTGGTTCTCCAAGTGCATTGTTGGAGTTGCCTAGGGTCCTATCTTACTGACACTTCCCGAAACTGAAAGTATTTTTGTATCATGTTGTGTGCTGTTCTGTATGAAATGTCCATATCCGGTGCCAATGCTTGGATCATTACCCACCACTCTAGCTGAATCACTGCATCCACAGCATGGATTTTCTCTTGTGTACGGGATATACACGGCCATCCAGAACGTGGTTCATTGAAGACACTTTCCTGCCCCGCTGTAAACTTTGCTACCAGTTGGACACATTAATCAACGTCATGCACATGTTGCCGTACCTTGCACACAACATGCAATGGATTTTACAAGGCTTTTGCCCTCAGAAACCTGACCACATTCTGGATCTCCACAGACTCAAACGTCTCCAGCTTACCCGCCATTTAAAACAGCTGTAGTTGTGCTTGCAGAAAGCGTACATGCCTGCCATCTCCCAGGATGGTAGAAAACTACATGCAAAATGTAAATATTAATATTTGCAAATATCTGACTGTTTTACTGTGAAAATTTACTGAATTACTTCTTGAATTCCCCTCGTGCTTCTTTCATTTTTGGAAATTTAAAAGTCTGAAGCCTTTAAAACAAAAGTGAATCATCATATGACCATAATACACTGCTCATTTGAACGAATATGGCAGAGCACAGGTATAGTCCCTATTGCTGCTTGACAGGCTTAAATGCATGTATTGCATATTATAATCTGTTGCATAATAGTTTTAAAATGTATTAAACACAGATCCGAATTATATACCGGAAATTAAGTTTTTATTTTGGACATTCATTTTTGAAGGAATAAAGAACTGGTCTTGGAATAACAAAATGATAGTTTTTAATTTGTAGTCGTTCCCTACCCTGCAGAAAAAGTGTATTTCGAAACGTGTAGGTTCATTAAAAACTACCATTTTGCTCGTCCAAGTTCAGTTCTTTATTCCTTTCATATTCAAGCAAAATTGACCAAATGTGCAGTTCTGGATTTAATTTTATATGATTCCTACTTCCAGAGATATTTAGGTGTCTCAAGTTAAATGAATGGCCCTGTATTATTTTAATTAACTAATTTTTTTTGTTTTTTTTTAATATACAGGGTGTCCAAAAATTCTGGTAACATGGCAGATATCTCAAAGCTGCCAGGTGGTGAGATGTCATGAGTGTGATTTATAGGTAATAGGGGGTGGGGAATTCATTACCACACTCAAATTTGACATTGACCTCCAAATTTAAGGTCATCCATTTGCTAACTCAAAAACTATTAAAGCTAGAGAAAAATTTCCGATTGCTACCCTGTAGAGCAACACCACATTAGTATAAAACAGTTTAATCACACCCTTCCCCTTGAAAGATTTTGAGAACATGGGTGAGAAACAATCACTCAAGTTCAGGTTGACTGAGTTTTCTAACACATTTGAATTGCAGTGAAGCATACCATTGGGAAGGCTAAGGGGAAGCACACTCTTGAGTGACTCTTTCTCGCTCATTTTCTCAAAATCTTTCAGGGGGAAGGGTGTGATAAAAATTGCTTTTATGCTAATGTGGTGTTGCTCTACAGGGTCTATATTTTTGTCTATCTTTAATAGTTTTCCAGTTAGCAAATGGATGACCTTAAATTTGGGTTAAAGTCAAATTTGTGTGCAGCAATGAATTCCCCCCTCCCCCATTACCTATAAACCACACTCATCATATCTTGCCTGCCTGGCAGCTTTGATACATCTGCCATGTTACTAGACTTTTTGGACACCCTGTATAATTGATGATAATGTTTCTTTTGGCTTCTGTGTTTTTGATTATTGGTTTATTTTGTAGGGATAAATAATGGAATCTATATTTTTTATTTTATTAAGTTGAATAATTATTTTTTTAATTAGAAAGAATAAGTAATATGTGACATGATTTTTTTATATTTATGTAAAACTTTTTTTCTTCCTTTAGCCTTCACTTTCTCCATATACATTGAGAAGATCAGAAGAAATATCAAAATCCTCTACACTACCGCTTACTCCACAACATATGTTATATGCAACCACAAGTCGATGCCATACTTCAACAACCTCTACTCTTTCCTCTTCACAAAAGTCCTTGATACCTTATGTATCTAATTGCATTCGATCTGAAAATATTTCACAAGAAAATATTACCGGCAATATATCTGAAACTACTGTCGAACAGCAACAAAATGATATTGAAGAGAAAGCAGCATTGTTGGATATTTCCTTTGTAAACCAAACTTCTCGTAAAAGTTGTTTGATTGCTAGCTCGGATATAATTGATACGAGGAATCGCCATTCTTGTGTGTACCCAGATTCCAGTCTTTCTAGTGAATCAGGAAGCAGAAATAATAATTCTTCTTGTAAACGACCTAATGTGCTTTCTGTAACAAATACATCTGCAAAACAGTTGTCAGATAAATCCAATCTTGATAATACTTCCAATCCTGACACTAATATTACGGAAGATAAACCACCAGATAATTCTATTTGGTATGAATACGGTTGTGTTTGAAATCGTTTCAGGAAAATGTCAGTTTTTGCCACTGATAAGTTTTTAAATGTAAATTACAAGGAGAGTGAATATCTCAGTTTCTTTATTATTTTGTAACTTAGTTATTTACATCCAAAAGTGGTCAAAAACCATACTGAAAATTGAATTGAGAAATAAAACAGATAATTTACTGGTGCTAATTTAATCATTCCCTAGCATCCACTTTTTAATATATCTAAGAAATTTGAGTATGCTTATAAGCAGTATGGGATCTTTTCTTTTGGTTTTATTTTTTTTTATTTTCTTACTTTGTATAGGAGAGCATATGCAAAATAATCTACTGTCCATGCTCACAACAATCTCTTTAGGTGCTTAATTATTACGGGTGATCACAAAACGGAACATTTCATTGAAAAAGATTTTTTTTTTTAACTTGGATGAGTTAAACTAGTGATTCTGTGAAGACTTAATACTCTACAGAAAAGCAGAATTGTATTTATGTGATTTCTTTTTATTTTACCTCTTTATATATGTAAGGTTACTTTTTTTTGAGTGCTAAATGTTATCCCAGTTGCATTGGTTGGGAACACTCCTCGCAGCTATTGAATTTTAAAGGCTACGAAAAGAAATCAGTAAGAAATTTTTGTGATAATAATAAAATAATGTCAGAGAGATGTATGTGTAAAATAATTTTATTTTTTAAGTGAGCTATGCAAACTGTGGTCGTTTTTCATTTGTAGGGATTTTATTCATCCCTGTTTAGATTTTTAAGTGTATTTATAAAGAAATTGTGTAAATATATTTTTAGGATGTCAGAAAATATTTCTTTATGATTCATTTATTATTTATTAAGTGAAAATATTTTCATTTCCTAAAATAATTCAAGTAAAAAAAAAACAAAATGAAATGCATCATTCAGTCATCATGCTTTGTTTCAGTCAGATTGCAAAAACTTCAAAAATCCACGTGTTTTTATTCTCCCCCCCCCCCCCCCCTTTTTGTAAATTTTTCTTTAAATTTTTGTAAATTTTTAGCTTTACTTGAATTTAGTTCAAAAAGTTCACTTGCCTCTAAAATTTGTCTGTGAATTTTATACCTTTTACTTGGCGCCTAATATGGAAAAAAAATTGTTAAATTTTAAATCTTTATTGATTTATTAAAACTGTACATTATGCAATAAAGACATTTTCAAATTGATTTTTTATATATATTTTGTTTAAAAAACATTAGACGGATATATACAAGAGAAGAACAAGACACAAAAACCCTGAAATATAATAAAAGTTATTAATTAAAAAATAAAAAGCAAATAAATAATAATTCATAAAAAATAAAAATTTTATATCAACAAATAAAATCAACATAAAAGCTGGCGTTTCGGATAGAGACTATCCTTTATCAAAGCAAAAGGGATAATTCTCTAAAAACAAAGAAGATTAGAGAATTATCCTGAAGTTATGAAAGGAGTACTTAAGGACGACTTTATATATAGTTACCATTGGAAGTAAGATGTTATTGGCTGGAATACTAGAAGAGGTCAGGAAATTAAGAGACATGTTGGGATAGGACTGCAAAGAGGACAAATACGAGGTGATAGGTGGGTGGCGAACAAATGCTTTAGGATAATACATACAGAATTAAAATGACAGAAACTGCAGGGTTATTACGTTCTAGAAAGTCAGGGAATGTTAGGGAAATGAAAAATTATCAGAGAAAGTCAGGGAAGCAGGGCCGAATTCATGCAATTGTCAGGAAAATGTAAGGGAAATAGATTATACTGGAGACATTGTTATTAATCGAATTACGATGGACGATCACAATTTAGAAACATGTTTCAAAAAAATTACGATTTTTTCAGGGAAATAAGACTGTTGATGCCAGGGGAAATCAATGAAATGGGATTTAGAATTTCAGTGGGAATCACGAAGCTAACAAAATGGTTAGGAATGATAGGGCTACATATAAAAGAGCTACGGGTCAGAGGTCACTGAAAAAAGGAGTATAGAAAACTTACAAAACAGGGACGGACATAAAATTGACATAGAAGAAGAAAACTGTGTAAAAACATTAAAAAGAGGAAATAGCTGAGAAAAGATAAAGAGAAAGAAAAGGGCGCGGAAAGCCTACAACAAATTAAGGAATAGTTGAAGTTGTAGAGGAATATGGGAAAGGTAATGAAGGAATAGCGCCTTTGTTAAGGTTAATGCCATTGGGGGTGAGGGAATTAAACAGGGAATTAAATTTCCAAAAAAGAAAAGATTCGTATTGCTTTCTTTCTTTTTTGTTACAGAAGTTGTTGCGAAGAATATAAGGGCTGACGCACTGCAGAGAGGAGAATGGGAATTAAAGTGTTTAGCGATAGAGGTGTCAGCATTGCTAAGGATGTCGAACTTATGGTTGGCAAATCTGGTACGTATGGTATTACCCGTTTCGCCAATATACTGTTTCTGGCAAACCTTGCAATGTAACATGTAAATAAGGTTGTGAGAAGTGCAGGTTAGGTTCTGGTTTATCTTGAGAGTAAAGGAGGAAGGACTACTGGAAACGGAGGTGGCAGGGTTAAGAAAATGGAAAATGCCACAACGTTTTTCATTGCAAGGAGAATATCCCTTAGTAGAAGCGCATGGTTTAGTAATAGCAGCATGGACCAGAATATCTTTAAAATTAGATGTGCGTTTAAAAGAAACTTTTGGTGGTTCTGGTAGAATGGAATGAAGAAGAGGAGAATTGTCAATAATGTCTTCTTCACACAGATGATGTGATTCAATTCATTTTCCAATTTCTTTAAAGCATTCAATCAAATCATTCATGTCACTGTCATTACGGGAGCTAAAAGTTTCTGACTGGGTATTGGCACTTAGATCCACATTAGAAGTCGGTAGTAGACAACCAGATTTTACCCAGCAACGTGTGATGGAATCCGCCCTTAAGCTAGTTCAGGCAATATTGAGCATGTAAATGACACCTTTCATGGGCAGTTCATTTGTGGAGCTATTACATGATTAAGCAATTGTTTTTGATAATTGCATTTTATGAACTGTATCACTCCAGCATCCAAGGGCTGAAGAAAGCTTGTTGTATTTGGGGGCAAATATACAGGAGTTATACAGGGGTTGGACAAAAATATGGAAACACCTCAGAAAATGCATGTGTGCAGTAAAATGGAAATTTTATGCAAATTTGAGTGATGTGCTGCTATCACCCCTATTTAGGAATGGCAGTAAATCGTCAGCAAGTAGATAAAAAGCTTCATTCGTTTCTATGCTGTATTCTGTTGAGTTTTTAGTGCAATATGGCTGAACTAACAGAATTCTAACGTGGGCAAATTGTTGGAGCCCGTATAGTGGGTGCTTCTGTAACCAAGGTGTCTGAAATGTTTGGTGTTTCAAGAGGCACAGTATCCAAGATTACAACTGCATACATTAGGAGTGGGAAAACAAGTCTGATAAACATCAGCATGGATGGAAAAATATTGTCTGGTGTTGGATGATCGAGACAAACGATCACTGCGCAGGATTATGGTACGTAATAAGAAGACTACAGCCGCAAAAGTTACTGCAGAACTGAATGCCACCCTCACAAACCCTGTCAGCACCAAAACAGTTTGAAGGGAACTCCACAAACGGTATTTCTGGACATGCTGCAATCCCAAAGCCACTGATAACTGATCGCAATGTAAAATCCGAAGAGAGTGGTGCCATGTTCATAAAACCTAGTCTTTGGAGCAATGGAAAAAGGTCATATGGTCGGATGAGTCTTTGTTCACACTATTTCCAACTGCTGGCCGAGTTTACGTTTGGAGAACACCTAAGCAAGCTTATGATCAAGATTGTTTGCAGCCAACAGTAAAACATGGTGGGGGTTCAGTCATGGTTTGGGCAGCAATATCATGGTTGTCTGTCGGCCCTATCGTTACCTTGCAAGGCCACATCACTGCCAAGGACTGTCTCAACATTTTGTGTGACCAGGTTAATCCAATGGTGCAAACTTTGTTCCCCAAAGGTGATGCCTTTTACCAAGATGATAAGGCGCCTGTTCACACAGCTCGCATTGTCCAGGACTGGTTTTCTCAGCATGGGGATGAAGTGTCACATCTGTCATGGACACCACAATCACCAGATAGTAATATTATTAAGCCTTTGTGGTCTGTTTTGGAAAGAAACTTGCGAGCACGCTATCCACCTCCATCATTATTGAAGGAACTTGCCATTGTTTTGCATGAAGAATGGTACAAGATTCCCTTACAAATCATACAGGATCTCTATTTATCTATTCCAAGGAGGCTCCAAGCTGTTCTACAAGCCAAGGGTTATCCAACTCCATATTAAAGGTGATATGTTTTTTGTTAGGTGTTTCCATATTTTTGTCCAACCCCTGTATGTTGCGTGCGTATTGCAAGATGACTCTGGAATTATCCATTACAAGTGCAACTTTTCGGTCTGATTTAGATAGTTCTTTATCCCACTGATCGATCTAGCCTGAAATACCATAGAATCCATCCATGAATTTTGTTGTGCAGCATAATCTACAGGCAAATCTTTTAAATGAACATTTTTTAAGAAAATTCCAGAGCTTTAATTCTCAACACATTGTCAATGATGGGGATGTTTGTTTCATTCTTTTCTCCAGCCCACATGACTACTGCCTTTTCTAAATTACCAAATTTCCCACATCTAACGTATTTTCTTTTTTTTAATGCACTGTCTTGGAGCACTTCCTTGCTTTTAAGATGTTCACTTCCTCGCGTTTTTAATTTGCTGATTGCAGTTGCATGAACACCGAATTGTTTAGCAATTGACTTTCTAGATGCAACTTTGCTAACAAGTCAAAAATTTTCCCCTTTTTCTTCCAAAGATAATGTTTTTCTTTACTTCTTATCATTCTTTTCACTCATTCTGCCTGTAATTTACCACACAAACATTGACTCTTTACTGTAATGTACAGGGTGATCACAAGTTATTGTCGGGGTTTCATGATTTTTATTGTAGATGAATTATTTAACATAACATCACGAAACCTTACCAAACCTCAGAGAAGTGTAGAGGCCATGGCAGCCTCTTTGATCATCATTTCCGACAGAACTGATCCATTAATTTTGCGACTGTAGCCATGTAGCGGAAAAATAAGTCTGTCAAACAATTTTCAAATAAACTTGGTGGGTTTCTCTATGTACTTGTACTATATTTTTGTATGTTATATAGTACACCTACCGTAAAATCATGAAACCTCGACAATAATTGGTGTACACGCTTTATATCTATTATTTTGTAACATTGGTCACATGCATTTATAACAATGAAGTTAGTAAACTTAAACACTGTACCTCTGAAAGTTGAGTTATCGTACCGCTTACAGTAGTTGCAGGAACACGATTATAAGCTTACATGCTCATGTGGACGTGGTTGTGTTGTGTATATCAAAAGTAAAAATGAAAGTTAAGTTGAGCCTGGAAAACGTTGATGACAGAATAGAGGGTGCGACATATTCGAGGGTGACAAAAACGAGGGAGCACTGTAATGAAAATGGCGTTATTCTTGATCTTGTGTTCTCATCAACTACTGTAACCGTGTTTTCATCTGATGATCCCCTTATACCTTTTGAAATTCACCACCCTCCCCTACATGGCCAAATTTCTACTGATGGTGAATATAAGGTGTGTCCCAATGATAGAAACGCCTTCAAATTTCTATTTTTTCACTTTTCTCAGAAAATTAAAGAACAAGTCAACTTAAAATCATCATGTAATCATATATTCACACCCTCAGTGATAGGTAATAATGGAAAGATCCAAACATGGAAATTATTTGGAAAAGAAATTTCCATGTTAAAAGAAATCAAACCAGCCTTAATAACAGCAAATTTTATCTTCACCAAAATGGGAAGAAGAGTCGCACTTGGGTCACCAAAATGGGACAGAATATCACTGAATTATTTGCTTCTGATATTCCCGTAAGAGAAATTGCAAGACGGTTGAAACGATCACCACATGTAATTTTAAATTTCTTACGATTAAAAGAAGAATATGGGGGGGGGGGGAGTCAAGTGGTCGTCCATCAACTCTCATTGCATGCCAGAAAAGGATGGTTTTACAGAAACTGAATAATTCTACGACAAGTCTTCGTTAAAACGCAGCTCAACCTGACATCAACACATCTAAATCTACAATTCGCCATGTTGTGCAATCAGCAGGATATCTTGTGTCCAGAAAAATGAAGAAATGCCTCCACTCAACAAAACACAAGAAGTGGGTCAACTGGGCCAAGTATCACATGAAATGGACTGACAACTGGATAAAATTTATCTGGAGCGATGAGAAAAAATTCAATTTGGATGGGCCAGATGGTTTTGCATATTATTGGCATGACATACGGAAGCAGGATGTGACTTTCTCAAAGCGGCAACAAGGCGGTGGAAGTGTAATGTTGTGGGGTGGATTTGGATGGGCGGGCAAAGCTTCCTTAGCATTTGTCTCTGGCAGAATGAAGGCTTGTGATTATCAGCAAGTTCTGGAGGTACATTTTTTACCATTTACTGAAAACATTGGTGGTCCCTTTTTCCAAATTCAGCAAGACAACGTACCTATACACACTGCAACATCGACATGGAAGTGGTTCTTTAATCAAGGGGTACATGTGATGGACTGGCCAGCACAGTTACCTGACCTTTATCCAACAGAAAATCTGAGGGGTATCTTAGTGAGAAAATATACAAAAATTTAAAACCGCAATCCAAAATGTATGGGATGAGATTCAACTGTGTCAGCTTCAAGCACTTGTTAATTCAATGCCTGACAGAGTATTCAAGGTTACTAATAAGAATGGTGGCTTTATGCGTTACTAATTTCATTTGTAAGTAAATGTTTCCTTTGATTTTTGTTATTTTGGCATGTGTTTCTATCATTTTGGGACAGTGATTTTTTGTATTTTAGTTTAAAATACAGCAAGAACATTTGCACCATAATAACCCACCACTTTTCCCTATACAATATATGATTACATGATGATTTTAAGTTGAGTTATTCTTTTATTTTCTCAGAAAAGTGAAAAAATAGAAATTTGAAGGTGTTTCTATCTTTTTGGGACAGACCTCAAAATCATTGAATATGACTGTTTCATATGACTGTTTGATTGTAAAGCTCATTACGTCTCCCTAATCATGCCTTGTTGGATATGAACTGGTGCATCCTTGATCAGATGGATGTAAAATCGGCAACCAATCTTTTCTATGGCACTCTGTATTCCTTGATAGATTTATATGTACCTAAAAGCAAGATAAAAAAGCGTAATTTCCCACCTTGGTATAGCTCCGAATTGAAACATCTTGTTTTTATGAAGAAGGCAGCTCATCACAAATATAAGGTCACAAATCTCCTTGATGTCTACTCTAACTTTTCCTTGTTGCGATCTCAATGCAAGTCTCTTGCTAAGTCTTGCTTCAATAACTACACCCTAAAGGTCGAATCGAATCTTCTGTCTCTACTAATATCAAAAATTTTTGGAACTATGTTAAATCAAAGAGGTCTGATAATTCCTTGCCAACATCCATGTACGATAATAGCGACACACAAAAGCAACCCCTTTAGTATATCTCAATTATTCTCACAATATTCCTCGTCAGTCATTGTCGGCAGCAGTGCTCCACTACTATTGAATACTTGAAAATATTGAAAATATACTTCAGGCCCTTAACACTAGGGAGAGTCCCGGCTCTCACAAGCTGCATCCAGTTTTCATCTCATCCTGTGCCTCATCCTTATGCCTACTTTTGCTCATCTTATTTAATAACTTTATCTAGTGGTGTCTTTCCTGATTTTTGGAAACAAAGTTTTATAGTTCCAATTTATAAATCTGTTGATAAGCACAATGTTACTAACTATAGACCTATAAGATGTTTGAATCAATTATCTTGGACAAAATTCAACACAAAATCCAAATGAGCAGTGAGCTGTGTGTTACCTTGGTCATTAGTTATAAAATTTCCATTGGTCTCTAAAGGCTGCAATACTCCATTGGCTGCAAAAGGCTGCAAGCTCCATTGGTGGCATTTTTTTTTGTTCTGTAAGGCGTGAATCAAGCGCCGGATTGAATGGTCTTGGGATGACAAACTTTTCATCTTCTCATTCCATCTTTTGTTAAGATTTTTATATACATCTTTGTGCATTCTTCTCGTGAATCGATTGTGTGTGGTTTTAAGATCTCTGAATAGTTACTAATCTTGTTTAAGCCCTATTTATTGTGACAAATCATTATTCCTGATCAACATGGATTTGTCACTGGGATATCTACAACTATTAACTTGCTGTTATATGAAAAGCACATATTTGTCAAACAGCTTAGATGCCCTATGCCAGGTTGATGCCATATACGAGGTCTGTTCAAAAAATACGTAGATTGACGTCATAAAACAAAGTATACTTTATTCAGAAGTTACACATCTGGGTCCCCTTCAAAGTACTCTCCTCCCCGACGCACACACTTATCCCAACGGTGTTTCCACTTTTGGAAACAGTCCTGGAACGCTTCTTTTGTGATGTCCTTCAGCGCCTTCGTCGCATTTGCCTTTATGTCGGGAATCGTCTCAAATCTCCTTCCTTTCAAAGGTCTTTTGAGTTTGGGAAACAAGAAGAAGTCACAAGGAGCGAGTTCAGGTGAGTAGGGTGGGTGAGGAAGAACAGTGATCGAGTGTTTGGCCAAAAACTCTCGAGTTCTGAGGGCTGAATGGGCTGGAGCGTTGTCGTGATGAAACAACCAGTCACCACTCGTCCACATTTCTGGCCTTTTCCGCCGGATAGCATCCCGCAGACGTTTGAGAACTTCGATGTAGTAAATCTGGTTCACTGTGGAGTCTTGGGGGAGGTACTTGTGGTGGACTACGCCCTGAGCATCAAAAAAAACTATCAACATCACTTTCACATTGGAACGAACTTGGCGAGCTTTTTTTGGTCTGGGAGATGTCTCACCCACCCACTGGGATGATTGAACCTTTGTTTCGATATCATAACCGTACACCCAAGATTCATCACCTGTTATGATCTTCGACAAGAAGTTTTCATCATCTTCTGAGCGTTCAAGCAATTCCTGACAAACCTGGACGCAATGGGCTTTTTGGTCGTCCGTCATCAGGCGTGGAACAAACTTCGCAGCAACGCGGTGCATCTTCAATTTTTCGGTCAAAATCTCGTGACATGATCCAACTGCTATCCCACACTCTTCAGCAAGCTCTCTGATGGTCAGACGTCGATTTGCCCGAACCAGGGTGTTGATTTTGTCCACGTGTGCGTCGTCAGTTGACGTGGAAGGACGTCCAGGACGCTCATCGTCTGCAGTTGACTGACGACCATCTTTATAACGTGCATGCCACTTAAAACATGTCGCACGCTTCATAGTAACATCACCGTAAGCCGTCTTGAGCATATCAAAAGTTTCAGTGGCAGTTTTTCCGAGTTTAACATAAAATTTCACAGCAACTCTTTGCTCGTTCAAGTCACTCATTCTAAAAATCCGCTAAACGAAAATAACACACTTCACAAACAACTGCGTAGCTAATCAACCAATACTGATATTTGCAGTCAAAAAACTGCCTTGTAATCAGCGGATCTGTCAGAAGATGGTGACACCAAGCGATTTTGATTGGGACCAACAGGGCCCGCGCAATTCAAACAGTCTACGTATTTTTTGAACAGACCTCGTATACTGATTTTGCCAAAGATTTTGATAGGGTGGATCTTGTCATTTTATACAGTAAACTAACAGCATTCAGCATCAGGGATCCCCTTCTATCTTGGATTCACAGTTTCATCACTCAGCAACACTACATCCACTCCATTTCTTATCACTAGTGGTTTCCCTCAAGGCGGCCATCTTGGGCTGCTTCTGTTTCTTTTGTTCATTAACGACATTGCTGAGTCAATCAAAGGTATCCCTTTCCTTCTCTTGCTGATGACCTAAAAATTTTTCTCACTGTGAAGGATCAGTCTAATTGCCTACTACTGTAAAATGCATTAGATACCATTTCCTCATGGTGTTCACACAACATGACATTTAATGCTGACAAATGTAAATTAGTTTGCTTCTGAGAAATTATCACCCTATCCCCTTTAAGTACCTCTAAAAAGGGTTTTTCAGATTAATGACCTTGGTGTCATCCTCGATTCGAAAATCTCATTAACAATACAGTGAGATCTTACAAAACCTTAGGGTTCATCACAGACAAACGAAGCATTTCAAGTAAACCAGTCCCTAAAGACCCTGTACAGAGCTCTAGTCCGTCCTATCTTAGACTTTGCATTTCCAACGTGGTCTCCCTTCAATAAAAAGCAAATTACTGATATAGAGTATGTCCGAAACAGATTTCTCCGTATTCTGTGGCGGAAACTTGACAATATCCAAACACCCACCAAATACGATGTTCTTAGGACCTGGCTCAATCTCGACTCCCTTCAAAATCGTAGGATAAAATTACCTTCTCCTGCTCTATGATATCATTCATTCTAAACTAGACTGTCCTCAATTGATTGAGTGTCTTCCCATCCGTGCTCCTACACATAGAATGAGGTCTCCCATTCGTTTCCATCTTGAAAACACTTCCAATAGTAATAACTTCATGTACAACAACCCCCCCCCCCCCCTCAATAGGCTTTAACATCAGGCCAATGTATTCCTTGCCAACTTTGATGTTTTCCACAATAGTAGACCAAAATTAAAATCATTGATTACAAGGAACCCACTTTGCTGGGGAAGGAACCAAGTTTTCTCTCCCCCATATCTCTAAAATGGGGGAGTTCTGACTTCATGTTCAAAGGGACAAAATGCATCAATATACAATGATCTATTATGTGTATCATTATCTACCATTTGTTTTTCCTCACCCTGTATATACTCGTTATTAGAATAACGTCCATTCACAATACAAGGTGTTGCAGATAACTACAGGGCAGTATAACGGGAAGCCTACCCGCTTGATTGCAGGGGCTGGTGCGGTCGATTGGCAGAATGGAGGGAGATGAAGGTGGCCCATGGCCAGGTATTTATACAGGATATGTGGGATACAGAAACAAATAAGAAATATTGATATAATATTTGAATAGCCATTGGATGGACATAAACAGGTATTGAATTTGATTGGAAGATTGCAGAAATGCACGGACCTAATAGAGGGCTATGTGGGTAGCATCCGGTTTTTGTTCCTTGTTCGTGCCTCAGCCTTGATGAGTACTTGGATTAGGTCCTCTCTTTCAAAGAACGTCTGGTTGTTGAGTAGTGTTGATGGTTGCGTATGTCGTCTTTTCGTGATTTCTACCTCTTCATGTAGTAGGATCTTGGCTTTGTTGTTGCTTGTCCAAATGACAGACATGCATTCCGCTATTCCCAACAATCTGTTTGTTTTTGAGGAGATGTGTGGCGTATGCGGATGTGTTATCGCCGTTAGTCCATGACCGTCTATGCTCCTTGAATCTAATATGAAAAGATCTGGCTGTACATCCTATGTAGATAGCGTCGCAATCAGGGCAAGACAGCTGATATACGCCCGCTTGTTTGTATATATCATTGTTGGTGTTATTCTTCTTCTGATTGATAAGTAGTTGGTTGTTATGCCTAGTTTTGAATGCGATCCTGACACCTTCCTCTCTGAATATTTTGGCGAGTTTATACGTCTCGGGACCGAAATCACGAAAACACGACAAACGCAACCATCAACACTACTCAACAACCAGACGTTCTTTGAAAGAGAGGACCTAATCCAAGTACTCATCAAGGCTGAGGCACGAACAAGGAACAAAAACCGGATGCTACCCACATAACCCTCTATTAGGTCCGTGCATTCCTACAATCTTCCAATCAAATTCAATACCTGTTTATGTCCATCCAATGGCTATTCAAATATTATATCAATATTTCCTATTTGTTTCTGCATCCCACACATCTTGTATAAATACCTGGCCATGGCCAGTTTAACTTCTTGTAGATGTATAGCCTCCGATGATGGCGTAATGCCGAAACGCGTAAGGTGCAATAAACTTACACTACTGTATCATTTTTGACCCTATTTTCTTTTAGTTAGATACCATGATACTCGACGAAGTTCAACCTGTGAATTTTATAAGAACAAATTGTTTGGATTTTTAACAGCTAACAATAGTTGTTGACAGTAGTTCCTTACTTTTGATGGTTGTATTGTTGTCTTCGTTCATTTTATACAGGGTGTTTATGAAATCCATTGCCAGACTTGGAGTGGTATTAGGGTAGGTGAAAACTAACTACTATTCTGAATACCATTTTCCCCACCTGCAGAGCTGCATGCAAAGCAGGAAATTATCAACGAAATGACTAATTCGTAATCAGAATGTATGGTGACCAGAAGTGTTTCAGAGAGTGTGACAGAACATGCAACGAAGATGCACGTCCTGCATCACAGCCCAGGGTCGCCACTTAGAACAGTTTCTGTAATTGTTCAAGGTAACATTGTAATAACCGTTTCTGCATTTGAACAAATACATTATTCGGAGCTGCATGTCATGATTCACCAATTAGTACAGTGCAGCATTCACACAGGTTGGTAGGGATCTTTACACATTTAAGTCTTTTACAACGTTTTTGTGGGGAAAATGATATTCGGAATAGTTGTTAGTTTTGACTTTCCCTACCACCCTTGTAAGCCTGGCAATGGAATTCATAGACATCCTGTTTACAATATTATATTCCTTTTGTTGAATAATATTTACATTTAAATTTTTCTCTTAATTTGTATTTACATTCAGCCTTTATTTACATATTTCACATAATTTTTTTATTTTTGTTGAATATTTTGTTCTTTCTTCTTTTAAAATTTGGTTGAACAGTAAGTTACTGTCCATTCATTGAAGTTTATTTAATATTTTGTGCGGGTAATGTTTATTTGGCATAAAGAAGTTTAAATTATCAATTAGTAGTATTATTTCTCTTTTATCACTAATATTATAAATTAATTTACATGTTTCTTCGAAGTTCCCAATTGCGTGTTTACTTAATATGTTCTGCGTAATTGGAATTTTTTAAAGCATTCTTGATATTCACCTATAAGCCTAGAGCTACTCTCATGTAGATGATATGGGTGCGCATTAAGGAGTAGATGTGGTTGTGGTATTATTGATTTTAATAATCAAAATATCAGAATACACCTATACCTCGTTATACGTACTGATTGGTTCCAAAAACTTGGTACGTAAATCGAATATCCGTATAACGAATACGTACTTTTCAGGGTCAGTAGAGAAGTCGAGGCAATGGAAAAACGTGAGACGTTTTATTATGTAGCTCTCATCAGAGGTCACTACTGTACTTTTTAAAAATAAATTTTCGTGATAACGCTTTGACAATGCACATCAATGATTTTCGTGATAACGCTTTGACAATGCACATCAATGATTTTGATACAAAATATACACAAAGTAAATTGAATCTGTTTCAGTGTTTTTTTATGTGAAATAATACAGCAAAGTTAGTATTTATTTTTTATAGTCTTTAGTTTATTATTTTTATTTCTTCATAAACATAATAATACACATGAAACAAAAATCGAAAATATATAGCCTAAATTAATTTATTAGAGTGGAAATAATGACGACGTACTTGACGAGGTCATAGTGCTGGCGCTGATGATCAGTGTATTTCCACTCTACTCTTTATTTAATCTCGTGTGACGAAATATTGGGTACGTAAAACGAATTCGTGCCATAATTTGAAAAGTACGTAAATCGAAAAGTACGTACAACGAGCGTACATATAACGAGGTATGGGTGTACCAATAAAATACATGAGATAACAACAATAAATTAAGACTTTCAATAATTGGGGCCCCAGCAAGTTAATGTGCAAACAAGACAGTAATAACTAAATATAAGTTAATTAAATGTGCAGAACATCAATCACTTGATATGTCAATACCAACGTTCATCTGTACAAATATGCTAACTACCCCAATTTCTCCTCGAGTGCGAGTGTGCCTTTTACTTATGCAGGCATCTTAGGAATTTCATTATAACCTGCGCAAGACCTGTGCAACCAAATAGGTATGTATATGCTATACAATGATTATTCTATCTTGACCACGACTGAGCCGCAGTAGCGCTGGGACAGGGAAGGAAAGCGTCACACAATCCTTTATTTAACACCCAAATCATTGGTTAAATCTAGACAGTGGCGAACCTTGGATTTGGAGGAAAGGAGTGACATAACCCCGCAGAGCAAACGATAATAACTGCTCAGCAAATAACCTGCTCGTCAGCTTGTACAGAACGCCACTTGTTAGATGCTTGCACAGGTGCAGCCTAACAATTTCCTAGTAACTGTCCCAGATGGAATTAAACACCGGGCAGGCATCAACCACGGTTATCAAAAACATTTGATTTGAGCTGAGACAGCTCCTGGCTCACACGGTATTAACCAGTTAATGCGCATAAACGTTTGCTAAACTCTAAAGCGCATATACTGCCCATCAGCGGGCTACACAATGGCAGTTCATTATCGATGCTGGCATCACTGTATGTAACTACAAGTAAATCGACCAGCTGGCTGGAAGCTCACACATGGTTTCCCTCGTTTCACTCAGTTTTTCATAGTCCCGGGGGGGGGGGCCCCACTAAGAAATCGTAGTTAAAGAACTAAGTGGATCAATCTCACCAAAATAAGTCTGTTGGCATCGCAGTTTTTTGAACTTAGTGGGAATGCTTCGACTGCTGAACAAAAACAAATGAACAACGCGAATAGGACTTGTTCTGTTACGAACGGGTGTACACTCAAAAATCATAAGACACACGGACGCTCACAAACAAAAGAAACACAAGCAAAACAGTTATTCTTTTGAATAGCTACCAAAATGCTTGCTTGCCTTCAATAACGAGTTACATTAGGAACTCATACTTTCAAACAAAATGGGAAGACTCGATGCTGCTCCGTTGTCAGAGCTTCCACATTCCATCCCGAAACGCTCACAGGAAGAAAAAAAACTCAGTTTCCCTGCCACGCAACAACAATTCATTGTCCCTTTCACAACAAAGCCTGGCGGTTTTCTTCTATTCCCCTCGGATTTTCTTCGAAAAAGTGTGGCAACAATGGCAGAGGAAAACGTCAAGTCTGATCATTGTTATAGCATCCGCTTAAAGATAATGCAGAACCCAAATAAATACTGCTAACTAGCATAGTGCAACACCAACATAAATAATATTTATGGGGAGAACATAGAAACAAATATTCATTATTAAAAACAAACTAACATATAACAAGAACGAATATAACTGCTTAAAATAACAGTAACCCATTGTATGGTCAATATACAGGTATTGGACATTGAACTGAAACACCTGGTAGAAATCCAAAATCTTTATTTAATAAGGTGTTGGGGCACCGTGGGCAGCCAGCACAGCAGTAACACGTCTTGGGAAGTATCGGTAGAGGTCCTGCACAGTTTACACCCCAAACCATTACTGATCCACCTCCGTGTTTGACTGTGGGTGCCAAGCAGTCTGGGTTGTAGGCATCAGAGGGGCTCCTCCAGACGAATACCCTCCCTGTTGTTTGGAAGACAGTGTAGCTGGTCTCGTCCGAGAATATGACGCGTTTGAGGTCATCTAACGTCCAGGTTTTATGCGTCCGGCACCACTGAACCTGCTTGGAGGCATTTGTACTACTGATGAAAGGCTTCGGTATAGCAACCCTGCCATGGATGTTGGATTTATGCAGGTAACGACGGATTGTCTTCGTGCACACAGGTTCCTGGAGGTGTGTATTCATTTCTGCAGTGATTTCTGCTGCGGTGGTTTTCCGCTTCCGTGCAACAATCCTGGTCAATGTCCTGACGTCTCTTTCCGACAACTTCCGTTTTCCCCTGCAGTTGCTCCTCCTGGACGTGGTTCGTCCTTCCTGTTCATATGCACACATCACCCTGGATACTGTAGCAGGTGAGACATCACAAAGTGTGGCAGTTTTGAACACAGATGCACCTGCTAGACGCACCCCAATAATCTGCCCTCTTTTGAAGTCAGATGTCTCCCATTATAGCGCTCTGCACAGACAATTTGAAGCTTACTATCGAACTTTTCTACTGGAGTGACTACCAAGACCTCTGACACGTGATTCATTGATATGCATACGATTAATTACCTAGCAGAAGGTTCTATTCAGCCCTGGGGGTATCCAGTGCTATTTGCGAAGGTGTTTCAGTTTCAATGTCCAATACTTGTATATCTAGCAACAAAGTTCCCCAAAATAAACAAAAAAATAACAAACTACACACGGACCATAGTCATATATTCTGCATATTAAGTATGAAAGAACCATGAAAGAACCATATTAAGTATGAAAAAACCATGTTCTTTATCTAAATAACATTAATGACATGAAATATATTCCCAAGCAAAATATTTTTATGTTGATGCCCCCTACCATTTCCCATACTATAACACACAAAAACTCGTCTGGTCCTATTTCCGGAGTGCACACTTTAATGCCTTTTTCTTGGACGACTTCACGGTCCATTCGTGCTTTTGCTATCACCCTCCAGAAGTTTATCAATCACCGAGTCCACACATGACCTGTTACCATGCGACTTTGTTTCATCAGGGATTGGTGAGGCTACCCTGGGACAAACCTGGCCTCGCTTTACTCATGAACATGGCCCTCCTCAACCAATTCCCAGGGAAATATTGAATGTTCCCTTTGTTCATCCCCCTTACATTGGCTATTCTCCCCGGCAGGTGGTGTAATACTCGAACTGCGCCAAAATGCCACCCACTACTCTTCCACCAGCCATTACCATCACCAGTGTACCTTTGCTCAACGGCTTATTTCGTTTAGGCCATTCATGTTATCCCTGTTCGCACTCAATCACGGCTTCTAGGACCTGAGATTTTTTCGTCAGCATAGTCCCCGTTTTTGAGTGATTCCTCTGCACTCTTTGCTTCTGGGAATTGCTACATGTGGGGGCACTTGCGCTGAGCCAAATTATTTTCAGCTTTTACATTACCAACAGGCATGTTCGTGAGCTCTAATGTCGGGTCAGTTGCCAGGCCACACTCATTTGCAACTACTGATGCTGACGAACACTGAAAAGCTACCACATCCAGAACATCTGTGCCTAAGAACCCGTCATAGGGATGGTCAGCAAAGGAACGATGCAAGAAGTCACATCGGGATAGCACTTTTCCCCAGATATTAATATCCAAAATGATGCCCTGCTTAATATGCATGCATACCCCATTGACCCCACGCACCACTATGTCAATGATATGGATGGGAGCCCGAGGCAACTGGCTACAGAATTCCTCATCTAGAAAGGAAATCTGGGACCCCGTGTCAACAAGCATGTCCAAAAATTCCCCTGGACATACACGCTGACACAGTAGAGCTTATCCTTCCCCACACATAAGTATAATGTGGCTGTCAACCGAGGTCGCTTGTACGCTTTCTCGCCATTCAGCCGAAAAACAATCATGGGCGTAGTGCCCTGACAAGCCGCACTTAAAGCAAGCTAAATTATTTTTCGAGGGCTTGGCTTCCTATTGCTCTCTTTCATTAATTTTTTCAACATAGTCCTTAGCTCCAGAATGTCCTGTAGACAGGGACACTCTTTCTCAGCCCTTCAACAGTTGGCATGCCTTTTTTTGGTTTGGGGGGGGGAGACGGGGACTGGCGATGGCTGGGACAGATGGCTGCTTCTCCAATTCTATCCCATTGGACGCACCCTGATGCCGCCGTTCAAGTTCCTCAGACTCCAGCCCACATTTGACTGCCTTTTCAAATTTCCCTGGGGCTGCGGCCATCAGCAGCTTCTTATGAACCACTAGGGTGCCATGTTTGAATCGCTGGAACAACATCTGGTCCCTAGACATCTCCAATTCCAGGTTTGCCTGAAAGAAGTGGTCCATTGCAAGCTGCAGTCTGCTAGAAAATTCTATGACCGACTCCCTCCTACGCTGAATGACATTGTACAACTTCTTTCCTTAATGACGGTTCACCTTGACCTTGCCGAAGATCTGGCCAAGGTGGGCGTGTTAGAGAGCATAATTTTCGACATCAAACAGCTCGTACTCTACAGCCTATCGTGCAGATTTACCTTTGAGCCTTTCCTTAGCAGCTGTTAGCTTTACCAGTACGCAAAGCTCCAGTGCTGTCGATGGCACTTAAGAAATCCAAGCAATATTCAGAATTCTTGCTCTGTCACCAGCGAACACCGGAACGTTTCCAGTATAACCCACCATTTTCCTGGGCACCCCCACCATAATCTCCTGCCTCTTCATTGTTAGGCATTGTGTCAACACCAATCCCCAACAGGCTTATCAGTGCCAACTAACAATTGTTTACACAATGTCTGCCCTATTGCACCGAGCAATATTCCCAGACAAAAAAAACTCTCAGGATAAACACACAACTGCACTGGCTATAATTTGGCACCTATTATCTGGCAAATTGCGGATTTGAGATTCCCTGTTCGGGTGCCCACACACTTGGGAGGGGCTTGATCAACAAGAGCCAAGCCTCGAGCAACTCTCACGCAGTGGGGCAGGGTTGTTCTGGGCTCCCATTAGACGATATGGGTGTGTATTAAGGAGGCGATGCGGTTGTGGTGCTTACTTATTTTAATAATCAACATATCAGAATACCAAAAAATATATGAGATGACAACAATAACAAGTTAATAATTTCATTAACTGGAGCCCCAGCAAGTTAATGTACAAACAAAACAATAATAAGTAAATATAAGGTAATGAAATGTGCAGAACCTCAATCACTTGAAATGTGAACACCAATGTTCATCTTCGCAAATATGCTAACTATCCCAACTCCTGCTCGAGAGCCAACGTTTCTTTTATTTATGCAGGCATCTTAGGCGTTTTTTTATAACATGCGCAAGACATGCGCAACCAATATGTCTGCTACGCAACGTTTATTCCATCCCAGCCACACTAGCCAGCATTAGCACTGGAACATCATAGAAAGGCGTCTCACACTCCTTTATTTAACACCCAAATCATTTGGTGAACTTAGACAGTGGCGAACCTCGGATTTGGAGAGGAGTGCTGTAACCCCGTAGAACAAAACAAGGACGCACCTGCATCACGAAAACATTCAATTCATTTTCCCCAGCACTGCTCTCAGAGGCACCTCGGAAAAACAACAAAATTCATAAGCCGTAACTGCTCGGTGAATCAAGTGACCTGCTCATCAGCTTCTACAAAACGCCACTTGTTAGATGCCTGCAGAGGTGCAGCCTAACAAGTTTCATATAACACTATCAGACTGCATCGAACACTGAGGAGGCATCAACCACAGTTATCAAAAACATTCGATTTGAGCTGAGACAAAGCTCCTGGCTCACACAGTATTAATCAGGTAATGCACATAAAAGTATGCTAAACTCTAAAGCGCATATACTGCCCGTCAACGGGTTACACAATAGGGGTTTGTTATCGATGCTGACATCGCTTTAGGTAACTACTCGTAAATCGACCAGCTGGCCCGACGCTCGCACATTGTTTTTCTCGTTTCTTTCAATTTTTCATAATCCCAGGGGAGGGGGGCTAAGAAACAAAGAACGAAAAGGAAGAATCTCACCAAAATACGACGCTTGTCATCACAGCTTTCTCAACTCAGTTGACCAGTTGCGGAATGCTTCGACTGCTGAAACAAAAACAAATCAACAGCGCGATTAGCGCCTTTTCTATTACGAACGGATGTGCACGCACAAATCATAGGACACATGGATACAAGCGAACAAAAGAAATACAAGCAAAACAGTTTTCCTTTTGAATATCTACCAAAATGCTTGCATGTTATCACTAATGAGTCGCGTTAGGAACTCATACTTTCTAACAAAACGAGAAGTCTCAATGCTGCTCCATTGGCAGAGCTTCCACGTTCCATCCCGAAACGCATGCAAGAAGAAAAAATACTCGGCTTTCCTACCAGGCACAACAACAGTTTATTGACCATTTCACAACAAAGACCGACAGTTTTCTTCTATTCCCCTCAGAATTTCTCCGAAAAATGCAGCAACAATGACAGATGCAAACGAGAAGTCTTGGGTGGACGAGAGAGAGTGTCAAGATTTATGAAAAATGCAAATTTATCAAAAGGTAAGGGGGAGGGGGGCATTGGAATTTATGGAATAAATGCCAATTCTGGCCATTGTTACAGCATCCACTTAAAGATAATGCAGAATCTAAACAAATATTGCTTACTAACATAGTGGAACACTAACGTAAATAATAATTATGTTAAGAACATAGAAACAAACATTCACTATCACAAGCAAATTTTAACACTTAACAGGAACGAATATAACAGCATAAAATAACAGTAACCCAATGCACGGTGCAGTGACCTAGCAACAAAGTTTGCCAAAAACCAAAAAAAAACCTATTTATTCACAAAAAAAAGAAACTACATGCCGATCATAGTCGCAATGTAATAAATATGTTCTCTAAATCTGGTGTCTAAAGGTCGGTAAGTTTTTCCTCTAATTTCTGTTGCTGTTTTTAATATTATTTTTTTATTTGCTCTTCTTAGTATCCATTTTCGATTCCTATTTCTTTTATTGATTCTAGCTCTTTTTCTCTATTTTCTTGTTTTATTGGATAATTTAGTGTTCTATTAGTTAAGTTCCGAAATGCAGTATATTTATGGCTCCTATGGACCTTAGTTTATTTTTGTTGTGGGTTTTCTGTAAATGTTAGGGAAAAACAAGAGAAAAACAACATAAATATAAAAGAAAAAGAAAACAAAAGAATATTTCAAAGAAATATAAGAATATTTCAAAGAAATATAAGCTACAAAATTAAAAACGAGTACCCTAATAAAAAAATAGAAGTGTTTTTCTATTCAAAAAATAAGCTAATATCACTATTAGAAAATAAAAGAGAAAAAACAGAAAAAGAAAGAAGTGGAGAATACGAAATTAAATGTAAAGAATGTAATAAGATTTACATTGGTAAAACTTAACAAAATTTAGAAACCAGACTTAACATATTTATTACATCAAGAATGGTTTAAAAATTCCAAATTCGCAGAACATAGCTTATTAAGTAAACACGCAATTGGGAACTTCGAAGAAAGATGTAAATTAATTAGTGATAAAAGAGAAATAACAATAATTGAAAATTTAATTATCTTTATTCTAAATAAATATTACCCACAAGAAATATTAAATAAACTTGAATTAATAGACAGTATCTTACTGTTCAACCAAATTTTAAAGTAAAAAAAAAAAGAAATATTTAAGCAAAAATAAAAAATTTAAGAGAAATACGTAATTAAAGGCAGAATGCAAATAGAAATTAAGAAAAAATTTAAATGTTAATATTATTCAACAATAGAAAATATAATATTGTATATAAAATTAACAAAGAAAACAATGTAACCATCAAAAGTAGACAGCTATTGTCAAAAACCAATGCTAGCTGTTTAAAAATCTTAAGTATTTCAGTTATTATATTGTGCACTCCCATCCGCGTGGGAGGGGCCCCTTGTAGGCCCAAGCAACTGCCAATTCCACACGAGGTGGGGTGCGGATTTTGTAACTTAGTTAAGCTGCGGAATCCAAACGGAACACACAATGAAAAGAGATTACTCTTATTTATTCTTAAAATGAATACTTGCATACTTGCATGTAAATAAACGCATAGCATTAACAAACAGTAAAACTTTCAACACCAATTAAAATAAATGTCATTAAACGCTAAGGCAGTTCAATTCAAACAACAATAATCAAATCCCCAATTAAACTTTAAAGAAATTATGAGCATTAATGACTTGTTATTCTACCAGACTTGTAGGGACCCCGGGGCATTCACTCTCAACAAAAAAAATTATTAAAAATTGCCATAAAATTACCATAAACCTTAAACTTTACTAATTTACACAAATCGGCATGTGAGCGCCTCAGTGCTCCAATTTAGCACAACATCCAGTGACCTAGGCATGAGCCAATGTTCACTGCCAACATTTCTCGCCACGGTGACATCCACGTGCAGTGAGCCTCTCATAAGCGCACTACTTTTCGCTCCAATGGGTAACACGAGTAGGTATAAAACGCATCGCGCCTCTCTTTTAATTTTTCTTTTATCTCTCCCAACCACACTTTGAAAGTGGTTACACGGAGCTAATAAAACACAGGGAGAAAGGCTGTAACCCCAATCTGCTCAATACATTCACATCAGTGATGCTCAACACCTAACCCCTCGTGTTACCTCACGCTACAATGCAGTGCTTACGCTGCGACTTCGCTACAAGAGAGCATTTTTTTTAATAACGAATCGCCAGCGGTGAACATGTGCTCGTACTTCCACTGTATGTATAGGCATGAACAGAACAATTTCATTTCTTGCCACAGAACAAATTATTAGAATTAATTCTATAAGACTATACAATTACAGTCACATTCAATGTTTCTTTGAACTACAGGACAGACGACAGCAATTTACACTGCAACATGCGGCGGCCGCGTAGTAATACATCCTAATGATAAATGTTCTTCCCTATCTCAATGACGGGATAGAAGGGGTATCCCTGACGATTACGCAAAAGAACCAAGAAAAACAAGAAAGGTCTCGCCAAAAAATGTCATCTTCTAGGCTCGATGTTTACTTATCTTAGCGGTTCACTCGAACGATTAACCCTTTGATGAAAACAACGACGCATTGGGGCTTCATGCTGTTTTTCTTGAAATCAACTCAAACAAACGCAGAAATCATGCAGGCCGTTCAGCTGGATTACTTTAGATCGGTCAGGACATACCATATTTGCCAAAAACATAGCAAGGATGATCTATTCTACACCTGCCAGATGAAAACTTTTACCGATATGGCGGCATTCCATGACCGATGTTTTTACCGATCTCTCTCAACAGCGAACAGACAAGACAATAATAAAAATAGTTTTCTCAACACGCAGAGATTGTCATTTCTTCCCGGTAACATAATAAACAAACAGATAGGATCGTGTTTTTTTTCTTACCCATTGTTACAGCCTCCAAAGCTTAGTATTAACGACAGCAATGCTTAACACGGACTTAGCCAAGCACCGGATGATTTTATAGTAGCGATGTTGGCATCGATGTTTTTCCTGCTACTGCATTATCGATGTTGTTAGTTGTTATACGTCTCGTACGCTTAACAGATGGCAGCACCGGTTTTCTAGTTTCAGCGCTCATAGCAGCGAATTTGTAAGTTCTTTTAAGCGGCAAAGTTTTGTTTAACATATATCGATTCCAAAATCGATTTAACATCGAATGGTTTTGGAAACATCGATGTGTTTGAACATCGATGCTTTCCGCAAATTGCGCAACACCACTAAGCATTGAAGCGGCCCTGGGGTGGGGGATTTCGGAATGCATTCTGAAATGACATCATGGCGGCAGTCACACCTTATTGTTGTGAATCCGCCAACATTTTACTTTATTTCTATTTTCTAAATTCATTTTATGAATTATCATTATACTTAAAATAAAGAAGAGACTCTGAGGATTAAAATAAAAAAAAGTTCCTATACCCAACTGCAATAACAATCTCGCAATTTGGCGCCAAATTTCAACTTCATGAAATCGAAAACAAAGAAGGCACTCAAATTACAAGGATGAAGTAAAGGTAAGATAAAAAATTTTTTATATATATTTATGCAGAAAAACTTGTATGGAACAATTAAGGAAGCTACGAAATTTCATAAAAAGCAGGTTTTTATTAAGTAGAGAATAAATATATTTTAAAATGAATGGGTATATAAGATCGACGTTTAGTTTGTAACATCCACGCCTGTTCATTTTAAATTAATTATAATAAATACAATATCTCATTTTCTAAGCTAATTATACTGTATTATTATAGATAAAGGCTTCCTGTATAGAATAAAGTAATTTTTGTTTTCTTAGACTGAATGAATAAAAAGATAAAATTTTTTATTTCTGACTATATTATAAAAACGAGTAAAAGTGCCATATGGCACTCTGCCGACCCAAAAAGGTTAACCGGATGTAGTTAACCTATCTGTCCTTTCTTGAAGAAACTTGGGAGATGAAAGAAAATTCAAGGATGTAGTCTATTGAAGATGTTGTTGATGGTAGAAATAAAACCAGTCTATTGAGGATGTAGATGAAGTTCTTGTGCAGATAATGTTGATAGGGGAAAACGATAATCTTGAAGTACAGATGAAATTTTGAAGGGTTGATCCAAATTTTTGGGATAAATTTCATATAAAAACGTTTTCGAGAATTTTTTTCTCATCATCAGTTGATTAAATGTTTGAATGTTGAAAACTGTTGAAATAAGAATTTAACAATTGATATAAAGGTGATGAAGCTAAGTTGATATAAAGGAGACTAAATTCATTTTAAATTTAAATTGTTTTTTTTTTTTAATATAATATCTCTACTGCTTTTGTGGTTATTTTTTTAAAATTAAATTCTGTGATGTTAGAATTCAATATTAAAATTTTATTCCTTAGGTTTTTTTAAAATTTGAGATAAATTTAAGCATCTGTAAAATAAATAATCTACAACAATTTTTTTTTTATTTGACATGAAATTTATTTTTTCTCAAATAAAAATTTTCCCCACCAAAGAGGGGGTTATATTGATTAAAATGGTTTTAAAGAGGAGGAAGAAAAAAGTTTGATTGTCTTTAGACTCGATCCCATTCATGATAATGATAATAAATTTTCTGGAGAAAAAGTGAGCAGGGTTTTTCTGAAGTGCTACAACAAGCAAACTCTTTCTAATCATGAAGAAGAAATAAACAAGAAGAATAAATTCTGATATTTATAGAAAACAAATAAGACAGCTTTACATAATTCCTTTTGTTGTCAGTTATATAAGTCATTAGCATATGTGTATTAGTCATTTAGTTTCATAACACATTTATATAAGGGTTCTTCTTTCAGTTATATAACTCATTTGCATATGTATATGATTCATTCTGTTTTCTAACTTATTTTATATAACAGCCTTTTATTCAAAACTCATTTGTCATTTGCATACGTATATGATTCATTTTTGTTTTATAACTTATTTTATATAACAACCCTTCATTCAAAACTCATTTGTCAAATTTATATTTTTTTTATTCAGAAAATATTCAAAAATATATTTAAACAGCATTTTTATCAACTACAATTCTAATTAATAGAAAGCAATCAAAATGAATGTAAAAATAAAAAAATTCAAAATAGTATTCACAGTTAAAAAAAAAAACGTTTCACTCTAAGTATTGTGAATTAAAAGCAATTATTAATAATACATTTCAATTTAACAGTTATGAATTAAAAACAAAAGTCGTCTTCCTCATCGTCTGAAGAGGATAGAACAGAGTTTTCTTGATGTAATTTAAAAACAACATTATTTTTATCTTGTAACAAACACTTTTGAAACTTTTTTTCTTCAAAATCAATTCTTGTTCGCGATCAGGTCGGGAGAACTTGATTTTCCATCTGTTGTTAGCATCTTCAAATACTTCAACAATATACTCATCATTAATAGGAAATGTTTCTGAGATTTCTGATTTCAATGCTGAAATAATCACTTCTTTCTTGTCTACGAAGCATTTCTAAGCAAGTTCATCAATACAAAGACCTTCCTCTTTGAATAAGATCTATTCTGATATTTTATAAATTTTCTCAAATGAACATACAGATTGTTATTGAAAAAGTTCACTGAGACAAAAATGTCAGATACCAGTTGTTGAACAAAAGGTTCTGAAACCTGTTAAAATAAAAAAAAATGTAATAAAAAAAAATTAAAACTTTTTCCCCTCCTTATTTAACATTGAAATTATGAAAATTCTTGTAAACAAAAATTTCTTACCTGTGAAGTCATGTTTAAATGAATTTGGATTTCAGAAAAAACAAAGAGGATTGATGTTGTGGTTCACTAATTGTCGAATATAGAAAGTTAAGTTTTTTCTCTAAGTATTGAGAATATATAGACTCATCATGAACAATTACTTTGAGAGCTGGAGCTAACGAATACGTCATCACCTTTTTGAACCAATGAAATGCAGACAAGAACTCTACTGTTGAAAAATGTTCTTTTGAACAAGAAGTAACAAGATAGAACAAGAAATAACATGTTCGTTAACGAACAGAAAGTTCCAAAGTGAAATTAGACAAAAGGTTAATTCGAACAAGAATGAATAAGTTGAATCAAGAACAAAGGAGTGTATTGATTGAAATAATACCATCAAAGAAATAAAAAATTATTATACTTTTTTTTTGAATGAACCAAATTAGGTGATAAAAAAAAACGTATTTATCTGGTTCATCTACCTCTTTTCTTGCATCAAAAATGTAAAAAAACAAGTCAAACTCTTACAAATTTCTGAATCTGTCTTCATCATGATAATCCCCATTAATGAATGGATTAAAGAAGAAATTTAAATACATGCAATGAGGAGAAAGTCGAAGGTGGTCAAACGCTGGGCAGTCGTTTTCTTCCCAGTCATGTACATGTAATCCACAAAAAGAACATGTTACCACTTCACTAACTTTTGTATAATAAAAACCGGCTCTTGCTAATCGTTTAATATCTGGAAAAAATTGCATCCATGTGAGTAGTATAGCACCACTACTGGCGGAAAGGGGGGAGGCGCGTGCAACCCTTTTTTACGTGTTCAA
>JAHWFO010037836.1:390297-433341 GCA_023313115.1 Rhysida immarginata
TTGAACACGTAAAAAAGGGTTGCACGCGCCTCCCCCCTTTCCGCCAGGAGCGGTGCTATACTACTCATGTGTCATAAGTAGCAAGACATAACATATACTCTCGAAGAAACCTGACATGAGTTGGTAACTAAAATACTGGAAACGGCATAGCCAGATTGAGAGACTGGAAATTGTATGATCACATTGACAGGAAAACCTATGCAAACTGTTGACATAAATTTTACAACAGACTGAAATACAAGACACAGAAAACAGAATATATGTTGGAAAAAAATTTTTTTAAAATTAATTTTAACTTACTATTTAATTCATTTGTTTATAATCTACTACTTTTTGTGGAAAAGCATTATCTATCAAGTGAAAAAAAGTGGAAAACCTATCATCATTACGATCGCTGATCAGTGTGTGTATCACCATTGAAAATATCAGAAAGAAGAAATTAGCATACACACATTTTGGACAATTTTAAATGTTCACATATTACATCATCTGTAGGATTCCAATTACCGATACAAACGTGCAAAATTGACACGTGACAATATCTTCAACACCTGTTAAAAACCCAGTTCTAGCTAGTATTCGCGGGTCTAAAAATTCCAATTTCCAATGGTTGAAAGAAGACAATCGATGATTGTATTCTGCAAAAAAACGAGGATGACGTGGAATCCAGAGAGGAATAACTCCATTCATTACTAAAAAAAAATAAAAGATATTTTGTTTTTTCATATGCATTAAACACTATAATCATGATTTATTTAATTTTAAAAAATTATTACTTTTCAACTTCCTCCGGTGTAGAATACAAATGAATTATTATTTAAATATATATAAGCATAATTGGTTTTGTGAACAAATGATTGTTCACACTTAATGAATGTAATTATATAAATGATTTATGAAACTGAATGCAGAAAAAAATTGCAATCAACAGCTTAAATAAAGGAGTGGTTATTAAACAGTCTGATTGATTTCTATAAATTTAAGCTTTTCAATGCCAAATACTTTTACTCCAGAAATTTTTCTTCAGAGATATTCCTGTTTCTGAAATGGAAAAGAAAAACTGCTGAAGCTTTCAGTAAGTATTTTTTTGTGTGTATAATGTTAGAAGTTTTTTATCTTTCAATTTAATAAATTGAAAATCTCAAAATTTATTATTAAATTTAATTTTTTATTTTTTTCACCATGCTTGCATTTTTTAATCATTATTAAGAACTTTGATTTCTTTTCTTATTTTTATTTTAAGAAAAAAAGTCGATCACATTTTGTTTTCATCATTTCTTGAAGTTAAAGAAAATTCTTGAAAAGTCCTTAAAAAACTAATAAGGTACCTTAAACTAATTTTTAATTTTTTAATAATATTTAAAGTCTTATATGCAGTATCGAATTTTAGTTAATTTTATTGGTTGACATAAAATTAACAAAACATATATAAAATAGAAATCCTAAATTAAAAATTGACATTTTTTATCAAGGAAGATTCTCGACTATTGTTATGCTTTGTGATGAGGTATTATCTTATTGTATCGCATCATCAGAAGAAAAAAATTTAATTTGGGGATTTATTCAATTTAAATCTAAAAAAAACTGTGATGCATGTCAAACCTTAATTTTAACAGCATCACCAGATGCAAGAAATGTTGAGATTTCGCCCTGGAAATCAAGAATGCGGAAGAAAAATTGGCTTATTCATTTGATGAAAAATGACATTCAACCTTTCCAAAATTTAAGTGAATATGAAAAAGGTGTTATTCCATTTCAAATTTTTTTCCTATTTGGTTGAACTCTAAAATAGGATTATGTGTTTCTAAATCAGATCCATTTTTATTAAAACATGCCTTGTATTATCCATATACGGGGTGTTTTAAAATTTCATAACCAAAATAATAGGGGTGATGGAATATGCGATTCTAAGCAAAAAAGTTCATATGAAAATGGGTCCAAATTTGAACAATACCTGAGATATGAACAGAAATAAAAACAACTCCACTAAGATCAACAAGTTAATAACTCACTTTCTACAACGTCTAGGATGATGAAACTTGGAAGAATAATAGGGGTACATAAAATTGTGTATACAGTTAAAATTTGATCGAATTACAACAAGTAGTTTCCGAGTTACGTAGTCAACATTGTAACACGTGGTGGTTAGTACTCACATGTGAGCACGTGTTACGATATTGAGTGTGTAACTCGTAAACTACTTGTTGGAATTCATTCAAATTTTAACGGCGTACACAGCTTTATGTACTCTATTATTCTCCCAAGTTTCATCATCCTAGACGTTGTAGAAAGTGAGTTATTCACTTCTTGATCTTAGTGGAGGCATTTTTATTTCTGTTCATATCTCAGTTATCGTTCAAATTTGGACCCCTGTTCATAGGAACTTTTTCGCTTAGAATCGCATATTCCATCACCAATATCATTTTGGTGATGAAATTTTAAAACACCCTGTATAATTGATCAATTGAAAAAAAATGAAATTGTTATTTCAGATTAGATATAAAATATTAGTTTGAAACTATTTGTTTTATTAGCTTTTATTTTTTTCAGTGAAATGTTATTTTTATCATTTTATTTAATATTTGATATTTAATAGTTTATAACAAAATCCATTGTGATCGCGAGATTAAATTAATAATTTTAAATGCAATAAAATAATAAATACTGAAACAAAATATAAGTCTTGTCAGTATTCATTATGGATGCAAGATTAACACATCCTTCAAGTTATATTTTATGCGGCCCAACTGGTTCTGGGAAAACATCATTTGTGGAAAATTTGATTTTAAATAGTCAAAATATAATCAATCCACCCCCCAAAAATGTAGTCATTTGTTTTTCTGAAGAACAAGAAATTTAAGAAAGACTTCGTAGACAAAGTCCCATACCTGTTACATTTCATAATGGGTTTCATTTTCAAATTTTTGAGTCATTATCACCATTAATATTGTTGATAATGGATGATCTCTTATCAGATTTAAACCAACAGGATTTAATTATATATTAATAAAGATGAATACACTCCTTTAATTAAAATAGGACAAAATTAAAATAAATAATAAAAAAAACAATGAAAAATGTCACCAGAGTAAAAGTTCAAGGACGAAGAAACACAGGACTTGTGAAGAAACTCAGGACGAAAAAACACAGGTACGAAGAAACACTGAAGATGTACAGAAGAGACGAAGATCAGATGAAAACACAGAAGATATACAGAAGAGACGAAGATCTGATGAAACACAGAAGAAACACAGAAGAGACGAAGATACTGCGAAGAAACGTTACAGGAACACAGGGAGGTATACAGGTCTATGATGGAAGTTCGATGATTCGTGATGTAAATGACTCGTGATGTAAATGACTATCTTTAATTACGTTTTCGTGTTTTTTTCCCATCTTCAGATTTAAAGTTTTGAATGAATGGAAGATAATAATAAAAAATAAAACAATGTTGTCTAATGTGTGATTATTTTGATTGTTGTGATCGGGATTGTTGGGTGTAAGGGAAGTGATATTATATTTTTATATTTTTAGTAGTAATTTCCATTTATTATTAATTTCTATTGATGGTTTGGCTAAATTTTTTTCATTCGAAATAATGTTGATAGTTTCTTTTATTAGTCTTTTTTATAATTTATTTCTTTACTAATAATTTTGATTTTGTTCCAATCCGGATTATGATTTTGGTTAATGCAGTGGTTTACTAAATGATTGTTTTTATCTTTGTTTCTAAGTGCTCTTTCATGTTCTTTTATTTTTGTAATTAATTGTCTTTTTGTCTGACCTGTGTAAATGTGTTGACAATTGGCACATGGAATTTGATATATTATGTTAGTGATGTTCCATTTTTCTTTATTATTTTGGCAAATGTCTTTGAAATTAGATATTGTGTTATTGTTTTGATTTTTTGTTGTTTTTATATTGGTGGTTGTTATTACTGATTTGGTTATGTTATTTGTTATTTTTGGTATGATTTTAATGTTTGGTATCTGTTCGAGTATTTTTTTCTGTTTGTGAAAGGTTTTATTATTGTATTGTATTGAATATCTTCTGTATTGTTCGTATTGAGTTGTGTTATTTTTTGTTGTGTTGGTGAATGTTTCTATATAAATTTTATCAATTAGTTCTATAGGATATTTGTTTTTAGTTAGGTTTATTTTCAGATTTTTTAATTTTAGTGGGATATATTTTGGAGATGTGAGATTTTTTATTCTTTGTATGTATTGTTTAATTGTGTTGATTTTTTGGTGTGTGGGTTGTTGTGATAGATAATGTGGTATGTTATTGCCTTTTGTAGGTTTTTCATATATTTATAAATTTAGTGTATTTATTTCTCTTATAATATTTAAATCTAGAAATGTGATTTGGTTGTTTGACATGCAATTGTGTGTAAATTTTAGTGGATATCTTTCTTCTAATAATTGTGTTAATATTTCTATTGGCCTATTTGTGATAATTAAGATATCATCAACGTATCTCATCCAAATTTTTATGTATTGTTTATGTTGTGAAGTGTTAAGTAATATGTGTTCTATGTGATTTAAATATATGTTGGCAAGTGTGGGTGATAATGGGCTGCCCATTGGTAATCCATCTGTTTGGGAATATATTTTGTCATTAAATTTGAATTGGTTATTTGTAAAACATAAATTTATGGCCTGGATGATTTTTAATATTTTGTTATAAGATAATTTTGTTTTTAATTCTTTTTTTATGATTTCTAGTGTTGGTTTTATTGGAATGTTGTCATACATAGCTGTTATGTCCATTGTGAAAATTTTGTCATTATTATTAAGTTTTGTGTTTTCTAATATTTGTTTAGCCAATATTGAATTTTTTATTGTGTAATTAAATTTGAAAAATTTTTTTAAATATTCATCTAAGAATTTTGCCAATTTGTAAGTAGGAGATTGTTTTGTTGAAGTTATGATTCTAATAGGGTTTCCTTCTTTATGTATTTTTATCACTCCATAAATTGAATTAGTTGATGATTCTGTTGGAATTAATTGTTTTTGTTGTTCTTCATTAATTATATTTTCTTTCTTTAGTTCATTTATCTTAATAATGACATTTTTTTGGAATTTTGTTGTTTGGTCCGTGTTATTTAATTTAAAGATTTTATTTTTATTTATGAATTCCTCAATGTTATTAATGTAGTTATTTTTCTTTTGTATTACCATAATTTTGCCTTTATCAGCTTTTGTTATGATTAGATCTTTTTCTTCTAAGTATGTCTTAAATTTAAAAAGGGATTTAAACTGTCTATTTACAAGAGGGTGTCATCATAGAAACATTTACATTGTAATTACCAGTCATAACTTATATGAAAAAAAGATTCGTACAGCGCATTTGAATGCGCATTATCTTGTTCTCTTGTGAATCGCCAAGTACAGTGAATTCCATTCGAGCGAATCGCCGACATTAACTTTTTAACACATTTTTTTCTTAATAATTTATGAATGAAACTTTATGTCACTGGTTAATTATTGTTCTGAGGGGTTTGAATATTAATTTCAATGTTAGAAAAAGAGGTGTGGCAGGTATTACCCTACTAGATAGAGTGTACAGCAGCACAATAAGGGAATCTTTAGGTGTTGAGCCGCTACTTCTCCGCATTGAGAGATCTCAGTTGCGCTGGTATGGCCACGTGATACGGATGCCGCAAACTAGTCTTCCTAGGCAGTTGTTATTTTCCAAGCCGGTGGGTAAGAGACCAAGGGGTCGGCCTAGAACCAGGTGGCTAGACTACATGGAGAATCTGGGTTCGAGTCGCTTGGATATTACCAGGGAGGACATGCGCCTGATGGCGGAAGATCGCGATCGCTGGAGATCCTCCATAGGGCTGCTGCCCCCGCGACCCTAACGGATAAGCGGGTTTGAAAAGTAAGTAAGTAAGTAAGTTAGAAAAAGATTGAACAAATACTCGTTAATTTAAAACCATCAATTCAAAGGCCATCGTGTTTTTATCTACAGAAATAAGCATCAATAAAATTTATTAGGGACCCAATTTATTAAGCTGTGATGAGAACAAAATTTGCTTGCTTTCATTAGGGATAATGTCAGAACTTTACAATTTTACTTTAGCGTCTGTTTAGCGATTTCGCTTCATGGATATTACGCATGGATTGCGCTAGAGTAAACAGCTCAACGGAAATGCATCTCCCGTAACAAGTATGAGCTTCTGAAAGAAAGTGCTCCTTTTTTTCTCTCAATGCTCTGACAGGGATCATCCATCCCTGGTGAAACTAATATTGTATCTTTCATAACAGTAACTGACAATCACTATAATTTTCGATCATAATTATCATTGGGCGAAAAAAAAACAACAGGAAAATGATAGGCCGTAGCCACCGATAAGAACGAGGCCAGAGAAGAGGGAGAACCCTGGCGTAGCCGCTGGATATTTAAAGGCCCTGACGAAGCCTTCAATCTTGAAGGCCTTGATAAGAAGACCAATCATCGGTGGCTACAGCTAAGTTTTTATTGCATAAGTTTTATTGATCGTTAATAGTAAATCACATTCTATAGTGATCGATCGTTAACAAACGTTCATACTGATTTCCAAGCAAAAAGATCGAGAATCACGTCACTGAAGTAGTTCAGAAAAAATGTGTACGGAAGCTCAATCGGTGATTAACTGTTTATCTTTTTCGTACATCTGTTTATATCACAAGTACAGTACAATCTCCACTCGGTGTTTATTTGCCTGCAGTTGCAAATTTCCAATTTTTTATCTAAATGTAAGCGAAGGGAAAAATCTCTCAGCCATGCGATTGCCTTTTGTCTTTGAAGCTTTCCAACCCTAACATTTTCTGAAATAACTCATCCGTATTTAATTTATTTATAACTATTTAGATAAAGTTATAATAAATTAGTTTAAACTAACTAATTAATTTATTTACTGATGAAGAATATATAAACTAAATAAACTAAATAATCAGTATAATTTTCCGATTGCGGAATTGGAAAAAGGTGAAATGAAAAAACGTGAAAACGGCGATTTCGGCTGCTTGTAAGTCAATGTTACTCAAGCATAGTGAAATCGAAATAAGTATTGTTATTTACTCATTTTTTTTTTCAAAATAAACATCAATTTTTTACTTAAATCTTATTCTAAAGCATTTAATAGATTATATAGGATGTAAAATCATAGATGCCAATTTAATAATACACGTTTGAAAATCAGAAAATGTCTTTTAAACATCTGCGAGTGTGAAATTTCATACACTCTGTCTACATAACGGCAACTCATTATATAAAATGGATTTGTCCCAACATTGCCATTATATAGATGGAGCACTGTAATTCATAAATTACTATCAAAAATAAATGGGCAAATTTGTGAAATATATTATTTTGTAAACTTCTCATCTATTTCTGTTACTCGCGGCCGCCGCCATCTTGCGAACATCACTTTATAGGTTTATCATTAATTGCAATTTGAAAAAATTTGTTCCCAGATAATCCGCCCCTCGGATAATCTGCAGATCCATTTTTCAGATGAAAAAATACAGATAGTCCGCGGACCATCCGCGTGAAATTATGGTATTCAGAATATAGACACACCACATATGGATTCTTAAAGAAAAACTCTTGAAGTTTATTGTGACACAGTTAAAGATGTTCAATATGCCCCCCTGTAGTCAAATTCGTCCGAAACCTCCATTAACATGTCTTTATCAATCCCACATATCGATACCGTAATGCGTTCTTTCAGCTCATCTAGGTCATGGAGAAGGGGTAGGGTGAAGACCTTGTCCTTTATACATCCCCATAAAAAGAAACCACAGCGGTGGATTGGTCGAGCAAACAATAACCTGGAACTTGCAAAGTGGCCACTGCAGAGCCCCAACCTCACACCTTGTGATTTCTTTTTATGGGGGTGTGTAAAGGACAAGGTCTTCACCCTACCCCTTCTCCATGACCTAGACAAGCTGAAAGAACACATTATGGTAGCGATACATGGGATTGATGGAGACATGTTAATGCAGGTTTGGGACGAATTTGATTACCGCATTGATATATGCCGTGTCACGACAGGGGGGCATATTGAACATCTTCAACTGTGTCACAATAAACTTCAAGAGTTTTTCTTTAAGAATCCGTATGTGGTGTGTCTATATTCTGAATAGCTTTGATGTAATAAATTTTTAAAAGTGTGAACTTCTTTTGTAATCACCCTGTATTATGATCCTACCTCAGCTGGAAGCTTTGGTGGTGTACAAAAGCTTATATAGAGAAGCAAAAGGACAGAATATACTGGTGACTATTAATGATGTTAAATTGTGGTTAAGTGGTGAGGATAATTACACTCTTCTTAAACCAGCAAGAAGGAGATTTTTATGTAATCGTATAATCAGTTATGCAAAAGACGAAATTTGGGTTGCTGATCTCATTGATCTATCGAACTTCTCTTCTTCTAATGATGAACATCGATATTTGTTAACAATAATCGATATATTCTCCAAACAAGCGATTGTACGACCTTTGAAACGGAAAGATGGTAACACTTTTGCAAAGGTTTTTGAAGAATTGTTCAGAAACAATAAACCCGAATTTCTTAATACAGATAAAGGTTCAGAATTTTACAATGAATCTGTGAAAAAAGTTTTAAATAAATTTGGTGTTAAACATTATTCCACGAAAAATGAGAATGTCAAATCATCAATTGCAGAACGTTTTAATCGTGCATTTCGAGAGAAATTGTATTGATATTTACATGGAAACAACACTGAGGGATATTTAGAAGTTTTACCGAAACTTGTTGATGCTTATCACAATAGTTATCATTGTTAGATTAAAATGAAACCCATTGAAGTTAACAAATGTAATCAACACATTGTTTACCATAATCTTTATGGTGAAGGATTAAAAAAAGGCTATACTCTTGAGAATAGTTAAAAGATGTGACATCTACTCTCATGGGTTTACTCCTCAATGGACAGAAGAAGAATTCACAGTTCAAGGGATTAAGTCTCGACAAGAAATTCCTACATATACTATTATTGATTACCATAAAAATCCGATAAAAGGAAGTTTTTATTCTCAAGAATTACAAAAAATAACGAAACATCGTCACAAGTTGTATAAAAGTAGAACACATATTGAATACACTTTAAAAAAAGAGACGGTTCAATCGAATATCTTGTGCGTTGGTTAGGTTATCCATCTTCATTTGACTCTTGGGTATCTAATTTACACAAAGTGTAAAGAAAAGAAAAGAATATTTCGTTTAAGATCTTAGTAATTATGCAGATAACCTTTGGAGGTAAATTCCTGAGTGCATCGTTGGTGATTGAGTCGATGCCAGGAGCCTTTCTGTTCTTAAGACATTTTATGATGATCGAGACCTCAGTGATTTCCACGGTATGGAAGAATTTTATTTAACTTTACGATCACACACTTTTTTCCAACTCACATCCATAGTTCTCACACTTTTTTCCGACAAACACCCTGCAAAATTACAACACAAAGTTGAGTGAACCGATTGATTTACCTGGTGAATGGGATGTTGCTTTGTCAGAACTACATTTTCCCAATCATTTTTCTCAAGAAAGTGTGGTGTTAGAGAAAGACGACCTCTCGAAAGTAGTTCTTTATAATTTTGGGGATGATAAGAAATCCGTAATTGAAACTGATAAATCTTTTGAACTGCTTTGCACAAAAGAAGGTAATGTGTATTATAGTTTGAAGCAACTTACTGATGCAATAATTGTTGAACTCAAAAATTGCAAAGAAATGGGAATCTTTGGAAATGTATCTACAATGCCAGCTCTGACTTATATTCTACCTTATAAACATTTTCAAGTGAGAAATTTTGCAGATTCAGCTAAGATTTATTATGTACGTATGATTTTAGGAAAAAAATTAGCAGAACGGTTAGGGTTTGACAGTACACAATTTCCAGTCACAACTAACAAAGCAGAAATACAAATCATCACATCCTATTTGGCACAATTAATACCAACCAAATTTATTGACAATTTGTATGTCTATACAGATTTAATTATTCCTCAACACGTTGGTGACACACGTGCACCTCTATTAAAAATCGTAAATGTGCACGGAGAACAAGGTGAAATGACTAATGTGATTTTCTCTAGACTGCAGTGTATTCCGCTTATAAAACAAAATTTTTCAACAGTTGAAATCGACATCAGAAATGATGTTGGAAAGAGAATACCATTTGGACATTATGGTTATGTCATTTGTGTTCTTCATTTTAGAAAAAAAGGAATATAGTTCATGAAATTTTTTTTTAAAGAAGCGATTCAATCCTCTATAGGTCGCTGACATCATCCAAAGGCTTTTAGCTTATCACAATGAAAGGATGCTGTGAAATCAGTCTTTATTATTTAGCCCAAGTCGGAGGTGAACAATTACCTGTATTCTATGGAACAAAATTACAGAAGGATCAATGTTTAGGATGTTTATTCAGTTCAATCGGAAGATGGGCCTTGCCGATCTTACGAAAAGTAACTCCTTATTTAGGAAAAAAAGCACTAGCAACAAGTGCAAATATTTTGAGCGATGTTGTTGCTGGACAAGACTTAAAAGAATCAGCAAAAAAAAGACTTAAGGAGACTGGAAAGGAAATTGTTGATGACGTCGGAAAGAAATTACAAAGGGGATCGGGTAGAAAGTGCAAATCACGAGCATCTCACAAAGGGAAATATCGTGCAAAAAGAAAGAAAAACAAAAAGAATATCTCAACAATTTTAGATTAGTATAAATGTAGTGTGTTCAGATGCATTACGTTTAGATTCACCATCGCTCCTTCACCCAACAACTTGCTCTTGCCTTTTGAGTTCACTGGATTTATTTAGCGTACCTCCAGCTCAGACAAGCATCAATTTCACACGTGTTGTCGAGTATAGACCTTTAGCAACTTTATCAGCAGATAGTGTTGTTGACTTTTTAGTGCCTGGAAGTCCGGATAAATATATAGATTTAGCAGAGACTTTATTGTATTTGAAAATCAAAATTAAAAAAACTACTACAGAAAATTTAAATGCGGGTGAAAGTGAACACATCACTCCTTGTCAATTATTGCAAAATTTATTCAGTCAAATTGATGTATTCTTTAATGAAAAGTCATTGTCTGGTGGTAATGATTTTTATGGCTATAAAGCATATTTGCAAACATTATTTAATTACACGTACAGTGAAGATATGAAAGACTCACAAAAGAACAAAGAAAAGCAGCCATTCTGAACAGCACATCTGTAGAACTGATTGGACGTGTACAAGCTGATGTGTGTATGCAACCGAAGCTTTTGCTTAATAATGTAGATGTGAAATTCAGACTAGTACCCAATCGACCTGACTTTTTCTTGAACGTTGCTGCTGCTGGATTGAAACCTGTCATACTTTTTGAAGATGGTGCACTTTTGATACGTAAAATAAAAATTTCACCAACCATTCTTTTGGCATATGCACGTGCTTTAGCAACTGGAAATGCAAAATAACCTTTTCAAAGATCGACATCAAAGTTCATACAGCGATTTCTGGTACCAATTCAACAAGCATTGACAACGTATTTCAAGGACAAATTCCAAACCAAATCGTTCTTATTAAGCATGATGGTTTCAATGGCAATTATGCAAACGACCTATTGAAATTTTAAAATTTTAACTTAACTTCTAACGTCAGTGTTGATGGTGCTGTTGTGGATGGCAAACCCATCACGATGGATTTCACAAATAAAAATTATGCATATGCAAAAATGTTAAGTGGATTAGGAATTTCATTTCAAAACTTTTCTAATGATATTTGTAGATGCTTGTAAGGAAGAAAAAACTCGGTAGCGTTGTTGACGGGCGAGTGATCCCTCTCCGCAGCAGCTGTCATCGGGATTCTAGTTTTTATTTTACTACAAATTATTATATCCTTAAATTTTTAGAGTATTGTGTTTTAGCGCTATTTTAGTAGTATTGTTAAGGATTATTAGAATTAATCAGACTAACACAAAGTTTTAAGTCTACTTTCTTGTAGTTATAGAGGCTGAATTCCTTTACATAGGCTATAGATAGTCTTGTCGACGCCTGCGATGCCCCCCCCCCCCCCCACGTGGCCCTCGGTCCTCCTTGGAAGGGAGAACAGGAGGGAAAAGCAAATTTGTTGATGACTATTCTTTTCCAGACAAAAGAGTAAAAAACTCTGTTCTTTATTCAAACTCGGTTGAGGATGAGTTAAGAAGTTTTCCCGACTCCTCTCTTATTAAATATCTACTGGAGCAGCCCTCCATTTCGACTAAAATTAGAAAGAACATAAAAAAAAGGTTGGCGAAAAAATTTCCTGCAGATAAAAAAGAAAAGTCGAAGAACAAAGGATCTGAACCCCTGCAGTCATCGTCATCATCAACATTAGCTCCGAATAGTTTACAAATGGATCTTGACCCTACTGGGAGCAGTCCTACTGTTAACGAATCCGCCCCTACTATGTCAAATATATTAAGTAATCCAAAATCAAATTTATCCCAAGCGAAGCAAGCTCTTAAGGGGAAGATTGAGCAAGCTGCTCGACCTTGGCTCCTGGTTTCCGTAACCCGAGCAGAAGTGGTAGATTCAGCTTCTGTAGCATCGAACTCTGATAAAGCACCTAATACACAATCAAGTGATATATCTCCTGGTTTATTTCATCGCACTTTATCATCGTTGATTGGTTTTTCACCGATAGTAACAAAATTAAGATCCGGAAAGTTTCTGGTAAAATTTGAGTCAAAAAACAAAGCGAAATCTTGTCTGAGATTTAAAAATATTGGTATATTTCAGTTATCTTATGAAATCCCTAACTTCTTGACTTCATCAGTGGGCTTCATATATGGAATCCAGAGAACTGTAACTTTAGAAGTGCTGCAAGTAAGTGCAGATGTTGGAAATTTAATTACAGGCATCAAGCAATTCGCCCCTCCTTATGAAGGTGCTCTTTTCGATAAACTTTTGATATACTTTGATGTGCCAACTCCCCCTGAAAGAATAAAATTTGAAAATGGGTCGTTCCCAGTCTCAAGACCCCCTCCTAGACCAATGCAGTGATTTCTTTGTCATAAATTAGGACATTCAAGTCAGCGGTGTACTAGCAAGCAATTATGCTCGAAATGTCTATCACCAGAACATTTAAGAGCTGTGTGTACATCTGCCCAATTCATATGCACAAACTGTAGTGGAAATCATTCCTCTTATTATAAAGGCTGTGACCGCTTTAAATACGAGTCTCTGATTAGAAGTAAAATGGTTTCGTTATACATCTCATATTATGAGGCTAAACGTCTTACTGATATGGAATTAGGAGCGTCGACTCCTATGCACCAATCCTATGCTTCCGCGACTTCGGTGAAAACTCCTATGCCTGATGCTGTGCAAAATTCTCAAAATTCTCAAAGCACTTCTCAATCATATCACCTTGCAGGTAATCCTTCATTAGAAGAATCCAATATCAATAATATCCATGAAAATCGGTTAAAATAGCATGTACTACATGTGGGCGGGAAGAGTTGTCTCCAATTTTTTCTTACCATTCCCCGATAAGACAGTCACCAGTTTTTGACGCTTTTCTCGCTTCGAATTCGGCATGGCCAGAGTCTCCTTCTTTTGCTGCTCCATTATCAACTGTAAATACGGGTAATGGGTTGATAGAGCAAAAAGGTATATCATCTCAAAACAAAGAATCTTTCCAACAGGCTGATAATCTCTCGATAGCAGCCACTGATTCAGGCATTCTAAAAGCTGAAGAGTTAGGGGGGCATTGTTTAAAGTTGTTTATAACGTCACTTTTAGAAGTTACAAAAAAACAGTACGAGCCAAAGAGTGTCGAAGATACCCTTTCGCTAATGAAATCGCGTATGTCGCATACGCCTTCCTGGCTGGTGGACACTACTAGTTGGTGGAAAGGTTTTCCACCGCCCACGATTTAAATATCACAACCTGATAAAAATAACCTTAGTATCCTCCATTGGAACGTTAGGGGTTTGACCGGCAAATTGGGAGGATGTTGTTCTTTTACAAAGGAAACCAAATATTACGTCTTTGTGCGAAACTTTTCTAAATGATAATACTGTTGTTAATTTTCGTAAATCAAGAGTTTATGTAAATAATAGAGAAAGTCACGGTGGCAGTAATTTAGTAGTAGTAAAATCGGGTATTCCTCATTTTATAAACTATTTGGGTCATAATGATGGTGTCGCAATTATTGAATTAGTCACTTTTTTTCAGGAAGTCTGGTTACACATTTACTGTATTTATATTCCAGGGTATTTAACAAAAGATAAGTGGGAGAGTCTTGTTAGTTCTTTTTCCCCGCCCTATATTATAATTGGTGACTTCAATGCCAAAAGCCCTGCTTGGGGGTGTTTAAACTATAACTTAAATGGTCGCTATTTGGAAGAGCTGCAACTGAAATATAACTTCAATATTTTGTACACCTCAGAGCATACTTATTTGCCACCTAGGCTGGACTGGTCCTCTTCAAATTTAGATTTTGTTCTGGTATCATCAGATTGTCCCTTCCTAACTTATTTAGAAACTACCCCAGGGGACTATGGAAGTGACCATCTTCTGATTCGTTTGCTGATCTCTGTTGAGGGTCATCATAATCCTTTTGTTAAACCCATTCTTGGAGATGGAAATGCTCGTTTTTCGGAATCGAAAGTTGTTCCCCCTGAGGACCCATTTTTTGGGCCATCGTGGAACCGTGATATAATGGATCTCCTTATAGCTTTTCAGACTAAGTTACATCAGCAGTCTTCAGAGAAGAAATCTTTGCCCCCAAGGCCAGTATGGTGGTGTCAGGAGTGCGAAGAAGCGATAGAACAGAGAAATAAAGCAAAAAGGGCTTTTAAGAAATGTAGACGTCTGGAGTGCTGGGTAAAATCAAAAAGTATGAAGGCTATGTGTAAAAAGACTCTAAAGAAGCATAGAAGAAATTTCTGGAAAACGCTCATACAGAGAAATGAGCCGGGAAATATTTGGAAGATCTTGAAGATTTTCCAAAAACGCCTCCCTTCTTCAGTTCCGTTGATTGATGATGGCAAAGGTTCTTTTATGGATCCTAAAGCCTCCTCTGAAGCTATGCTACATTATGTTGTGCACTCCTCCTTTCTGAAAATTCAGGCATGGCCAAAACATTTTCTGGCAGACTTGGAGTCATCATCCGCTATCACTCAATGGGAGCTACCCTTTACTATCCCTGCTTTATTAGCAGCTATTAGGAAAAAGCGAACTGCACCGGGTCCTGATGGGCTTTTAAATCCCACTATTGGGAAACTTAGTTTACACCAGCTTAATTGCTTGTATTTTGCCTTCAATTCTTCTTGGGAGACAGGAATCATCCCAGGTAAATGGAAAAGATCTCTGATTCATCTGGTTCTTAAGCCTAATAAGTCACCCTTGCTGTCATCTAGTTACAGACCAATAGCTTTGACATCATGTATGATCAAAGTTATGGAACGCTTAGTGAATAACAGATTACAACATTTCCTGGAATCCAATCAGCTACTTTCAGAGTTTTGTCTAGGATTTCGGAAGGGACGTAATCACATTTTTTCTGTCATTCGTTTAGTGGACGATATCCTTCTCGCAAAAGAGAAAAATGAATGTATCGGAATTGTTTTTTTGGACATAAATAAGGCCTTTGATTCAGTATCTCATGAAATACTTTCGAATAAATTAGTCGACATCCGAGTTCCAAAGAGACTGGGAACTTGGATAAATGCTTTTCTTAAGAAAAGACAAGTTGGGATATGGTACCCGGGTGGTTCCTCTTGGACAGTCATGAGAAAAGGCCTTCCCCAGGGGTCGACTTTGAGTCCTACTCTTTTTAACATTTTCACAAGAGACATTTTTTCGTCACTTCCGCTGAAAATAGGTAGAAGTATTTTCGCTGATGACATTGCGTTTTGGTTTGCAAGCAAATCAGTGCCAGAAGTGCGGGAAACCCTGCAAGAGGTATGTGATCACCTTGAGATATGGGGCAAAGATAATTGCATCTCTTTCTCCCCAGATAAATCAGTAGTAATGAGCATTGTTAAAGGTGGGCGTCCCCCCTTGCTTAACGTTTTTCTACAGGGAACCAGACTTCCTTATAGGAATGTGCATAAATTCCTTGGGTAACTATAGACAACAGGTTGAATTGAAGAAGCACGTTGCAGCACTGAGGGGTAATCTAATGAAAGGTTTTGCTCATCTAAATTTGGTAAAAAAAGCGAAGTGGGGTCCCCCCTGGGTTGACGTTGTTATCTTAACCAGTTCAATCATCAAAGCAATAGATCTTTCGGCGCCGTTGCTCTTGATTGCCTCATACTCCAGTGTGTCCCCATTAGAGATTGAGGAAAGGAAATTATTAAGAGGATGTCTTCGTGACACCAGATCGTCTCCGTGCCCTTTACTTTACATCGAGGCAGGTCTTCTTCCTCCTCTCTTAGATGGGAAATAAATGTAATCAACCAATTGTTCTCGCTCTGTAAGATCAGCAGAAGAGGTTTCCTTCGTAGACTGTTGTTTGTCTACGTTAAAATCGACACGTCTTCGTAACCTCGCTTCTCATTCATTGAGGAAATTTGGCTGCGGCCATCTAAGGATAGGTGAATTTAAAATAATCGAACATAAATGGACTAATGTTACTATTGATGCTATTAATGTTCCCCCAGACTGGCTTATTTCATCTCCGATCAATGAAATCAGTAATGCTCAGTTTAATGACTATTTAAGGGAGAATTTTTCGGACTTCCAGAAAATTTATTCGGATGCTTCGTTATCTCCTTCTAGTGACTGTGGAGGTATCGGAGTTTATGCTAGGAACCAGAGTATATTCTCAATGAAGGTTTTTCCGGCTGTCAGTTCCTATCAGTTGGAGCTTTAGTATTGATTTCGTCGGCCCCTGTTGGTAAATACTTGATACTATCGGACTCTAAGAGTGGGATATCTTCTATTTGTAACGCCTTATTCAGTGACAGGTGGTTTTTTAGAGAAATGCTGGGTTTCGTTATAGAGCTTATTTATTGTCTTTACTCGAGTGGTTACTGTGTCCAATTTATATGGGTCCCTGGACACAGAGGAATTAGAGGGAATGAAATGGCAGATAAATTAGCTTACTGGGGTAGGGTGGGGTCAAAACCTTTTATTTCTACCTGTATCGACTCCAAAATTCTTGCAAAACTTGTACGGAAATTCTTTCTAACTTGTGCCTTAAAGTTATGGAATGAGAGCTGGGCCACGGAAACCAGAGGTGCTCACTATAAAGCATTATTTCCGAACATTGTTAGCGCAAAGCTACTCGCCCCAAGCTGGTTATCTTCAATCCAAAGAACGATACTCTTTAGATTAAGAAGTGGTCATGTGCCTCTATATAGTTTTCTTCACAAAATAAATATAGTCCAAACAAATAAGTGTCGGTGCAGTGAGGAGGAGACTGTGAAGCACGTTATTCTTGATTGCCCCATCTATCGGGAGAAAAGAGAACTATTTGTGGGTAACCTTAGAAGACACGGTGTCGAAGCGTCGTTGGAAAATATTCTTCTTTCAACGTTTATGAAAAATAGTCTCAAACGAGTTATAATGCGACTTCTTACTTGCTATCTGAAAGGAACTGGCTTGTTTGGAAGAATAATTGGCCCTCTAGCTAGCGTTTGACTGTTTGTTAGTGGCATCTTACTGATTACCTAACCTTTCTATACTAATCAGCTAGTCCCCGTAACTAAGGGGGATGAAGGCTGTGTAGAAGAAGAAGAAGAAGAAACTTTTCTAATGGATATCTTATAAGAACTGGTGAGAAGATGGTAACATGTTATTTTGTTTTGATCTTACACCCGACCATGCAGCTGATGAAAGCTGTCATATATCTTTGATATGCAATGGCGTTGTCAGAGTCGAACTGAAGTTCAAAGAAAATCGCGCTAGTAACGTTAATATCTTAGTCTATGGTGAAACGGACAATTTGTTTGAAATTGATCATTAACGCAACATCATTGTGGAATATTAAAAAGTAATAATGCACACTACAAATTAATGCAATGCATAGTTTAGAAATTAATGAAATTTTTTTCCATTGTGTTCGCAATTTCTAGGTGTTTATGCAAGCGATTGCATACCATCAAAACAATCCAATGGTTGGATGGTTGTGAACATTGATCCTAGTACAAAAAAAGGATCGCATTGGGTGGTTTTGTCTTGTAATGAATATGATCCATTGGGATTACCTCCTGTAAACTTTAGCGTAATAGAATATTTAACAAAATGTAGAAATAAGAGGTGGTGGTATAACAAAATACGTTTTCAAAAATATATTTCTAAAATTTGTGCTCATTATTGTATTTATTATATATATTACAGATGTAAAGGAATACGTAGTGATCAAATTATTGCTAAATTATTAACTCAGAACGATTCCGATTATTATGTATACCAGTTTGTAAATAAATTAAAGGTTATTTAATGAAAATTTTATTTATTCTTTCTGTCTTTTTTTTTTCAAGATGGCTCTCACTTGCAACATCTGTGAGAAAAGCTTTAAATATAGAAGATGCTTAAGACGACATACGCAAAAAGAACACGCAGATATATTCTGCCAACATTGTGAGGAGAATTTTGAGTCGCATGAACAATTAGTTCTGCATAACCAAGCACAGCATAAAAAAGGGAAAAGTTTCACTTGCTTTGTTTGTAACGCTAAATTTACATCATCACGTGACCTGAAAGAGCATCGTAGAGATCTACATAAGTACATCATCATTCACATTAACAAAAAGCGCACTTAAACGATATTACACATGCTACACTTATTACATGAATCATTCACCTACTGAATTTGCACGAAATTCAGACTCAATTGAATTTAGAAAACCTATTTAATTACATTTTTAATTGTGTATTTTATTTTAAATTTTTGATCATTTGTTACCATTATTAAGGCTACAACTATCGAAACAGACAACCCTAAAATAACAACAGTTTTCTTCTGCACAAAATCAAAAAGAATTTTAAGTAAGTCTGAGATTAAGGAATCTATAAAAGATAGTGTCAATGAAATCTCTAACAAAATTGAATCTTTTTTGAACCTAGGGTCAGGTTGGATTATCATGAAGTTTGACAAGTGCGATGTCTCGTTTGGTAATTTTAATTCCTTAACAGGAAGGTGTTTTGTGGAAGTAGATAAATATTTACAAACAAAAAAAGCACTAGTTAATGTCAAAACTCATGATAATCGCTGTTTTTTTTATATTCCATCTTGGCTGGAATCTATCCCATTAATAGAATGAATCACCCCAACCGCGTTCTGCATTACAAAAAGCATTTACATTTATGAAATACAGCTCGTATTCAATTTCTGACTTCTCTTGATGATGTTCATAAATTTGAAATTGATAACAATATCACAATTCATGTATATTGATACGAAAAGAAAACAGTGTTTCCCTTATATATTAGCTTATTCAAAGGTAATCATGAAGTTAAACTATTACTATTGAATAACAATCATTTTTGCACGATTCGAAAATTGAATGCATTATGCAGAACTGAAACCCACAGATATGTTTGTCATTGCTGTTTGATGTCATTCAGATCTAAAACTAAATTAGAGGAGTATAAATCATATTGTTGCGAACACAAACCACTGGTGTTAGAAATGCCCAAAAAATTACTTATGCTTCGAATGGTATGATAAACAGTTATTTTTACCATTCGTGGTGTATGCAGATTTCGAGTGTATTTTACAGAAAATACATACATGCGCACCCAATTCTGATCATTCATTTATGCATAGTTATCAAAAACATACACTTTGTGATTGGTGTTATGTAATAATTGATGATCTAAAACAAATTGTTAATAAAAGACTTTATAGAGGGAAACACTCAAAAATTTCGTTTCCTATCTTGTGAATGGCTGTAAAAAAATACTAATGCTTTTAAGTCAAGATAAAAAATCAGAACTGACACTTGATGTTGAAATTGCATTTCAAGGTGCATCACATTGTCACATTTGTGAAGGTGCATTTGTGGGAACATATACAGGGCGTTTTTGAATTGAGTAAAGATTTTTTGGGAGATGATAGAAAAGTATTTTTTGAAGTATTTTTTGTCATATGAACATGGGGTCCCCGCAGCTCCGTTTACTTACAATACTGCATTGAACAATCAAATGACACCGGGACGCAGTGTGCGTTGGTACGCCTAGATTATTTTATTTTTAACAATTAACACAAGCAGCCTACTGTATGACTTTTACAGTAATTGTTCGAAATGACTGCCATTTGCTTCATAGCACAATTCACAACGCCTTATGATGGATTGATGTACGCGTGGAAACAGTTGATTAGCACGGTCGCTGATGTCACCTGCTGCCGCGACAACACGAGCCGCCAATTCTTCTTCGGTATCAACGGGTTCGGAGTACACCATTGATTTTATGCTTCCCCATAAAAAAAAATCCGTCGGTGTGAGTTCTGGCGATCTCGGTGGCCAAGCAACTGGTCCGCCACGACCAATCCAATGACCAGGATATGTCTCATTTAGGTAATCTCTAACTGCTCTTGTGTAATGCAAAGGTGCGCCGTCCTGTTGAAACCGCATCAAATGTCTGGTCATTAGTGGAAAATCTTCAAGAAGACCAGGGAGCTCCTCCTTCAGGAAACCAAGATATGTTTGCTCGTTAAGACGGCATGGTAGGAGATATGGCCCAATCAGGACATTGTGAATCATGCCAGCCCAAATATTCAACGAAAAACGATGCTGAAAACTGTTAACATGCGTTGCACATGGGTTGACATGAGACCACAGATGACTATTGTAGCTATTGAACATTCCCTCTCGCGTAAACGTTGCCTCCTCTGTCCACAAAACCATGGAAGGAAAGTCTGGAATCCTATTCTGTTGCTGCATAAACCATTCTGCGAAAGCACGCCGGGGACCATGATCATTGGGACATAATTCCTGCACCTTTTGAAGCTTGAACGGATGTTGCAGGTTGTCATGTAAAATGTTCCATACAGTGGTATGACTAGTATTCAGAGCAGCTCCGACCGCACGAGTACTTGTCAATGGATTTCGGTTAAACCTTTCCAAAACTTCATCCTTTAATTCAGGAGAGCTTAACCACCGACGACGTCCACGCTGATGATTATCATGAGCGAATGCACCTGTTTCTCTTAGACGACGATCTACTGCACCAAATGTTCGTGAATTGGGAAGAATTCTGTTGGGATAACGTTCAGTATACAAACGCCTTGCACCATCCATGGTACCAGCAGCACCGAGACACAGATGCATGTCTGCATAATCATTCCATGTAAAACGATTCATACTGTTTGTTTAACTTTACACATGTAAAAAGTACATCAAGTGAACTTTTTAAAACAAATCTTTACCTACTGCTTTCCCAGAATGTGATTAGTTCATTTACATATGGACTAATCGTATTTTACAAAGGGGGTGGATACATGGAATCTCCTTGACGAAGTTTGTCCTAAGACTTTTCAACAAACAAGCACGTGCACCTTGAAATTTCTTTGCAAACAATTACTTTAAAAGTTATACAGTAGATTGCTTGTGTTAATTGTTAAAAATAAAATAATCTGGGCCTACCAACGCACACTGTGTCCCGGTGTCATCTGATTGTTCAATGCAGTATTGTAAGTAAACGGAGCTGCGGGGACCCTATGTTCATATGACAAAAATTACTTCTAAGGACCTCTTCTATCATCTCCCAAAAAATTTGTACTCAATTCAAAAACACCCTGTATAAAGGCGAAGGATCACTGTCACTTAACCGGTACTTTTCGTGGAGCAGCACACCACGCAACTCTCAGTCTGGCTGTAAGTTCTGACTTGTAAGTTCTCAAATCCATGTCCATCGCGCCTTTCCATTCCCCATCCCAAGGTGTCGTTGGGTCAAACCCATATAGTAGATAGGCGGGAGTGTCTCTAGTATTCTCATTATATGTTGTGCGGATACTGAAGAGGGCAGCACTCAGGAATCTGTCTCATGTGTAGGGTTTCCCATGGCAGAGGCGCCTCAAAGTCTCGAGTATGTTTTGATTCATCCGTCGACGAGGCTGTTTGAAATTGGGCGATAGGCTGTCGTACAAGTGTGTGTAATGCCAAGATCTTCAAGGGCATTACGCATCACTTCTGACGTAATATTTGTCCCCCTGTCAGATATTACTTCCTTCGGCACCCCATAGCAACAAACTATGCCTTCCATTAATGCTTTAGCAACAGTGGTGGCCTTTTGATCTTTCAAAGGGAAGGCTTCAGGGTACCTTGACATTACATCTATACAAACAAGGATGTATTTTTCTCCATTACTTGTCTCGGACATCGGCCCCACGATGTCTAGGGCCACCTTCTCAAACGGATATTCGGCGTTTATTCCTTTCTGAAAGGGGGCGGGTCCCTTTTTCAATTTGCATTTCTGGCAGATTTGGCAAGCTTGGATATACTTATTGACGTCATTACTCATTGTCGGCCAAAAGTAATGTCTTTTTAGTTCGTTTAGAGTTTTAGTGATTCTTTTGTGGCCAGCTAATTTGTTTTGTGGGCAATCTCAAGTACACGGAGTTTCATATCCTCCCCGATGCATACCCTACCTTTACCTCGATCTCTCTCTCTCTCTCCCTTAGTTTGCTTCTTAGGGAACCATATTAGTGTTCCTTTGTGTATCTTAAATTCTCCCTGTTTCCTGAGTTTTTCCGGAACTTTATTATTTTTAGTTAGTGAGTTGTATATCTCACTAAACATGGAATCGGAAACCCGAGAAGCCTTTATGTCATCATCCCAGTTACTTCTGTTCACTTTGATGATTCCATTACACTCACGCACAGGGGGGCGGGAGAGAAAGTCAGCGACAACGTTCCTCTCGCCCTTTATGTGAGAGATTCTGAGGTCAAATTCTTGAATCTCGAGCGACCAGCACAGAAGGCGTTGGTTCATTGGCCCTATGCTCGCTAAGAATGAGAGAGGTTTGTGATCGGAAAGCCAAGAGATAGGAAAGCCGAGCACTATGGGTCGGAATTGTCTGAGTGCTTGAACCATAGCTAGCAGTTCTTTTTCAATTACCGAGTAATTGATTTGTGCATCTTTCAGCTTAGTGCTAAAAAAGGCTATCGGTCTTATGCCTTGGTCTGTTTGCTGCTGAAGAACTGCCCCCAAAGCTTCAGCTGAAGCATCAGTGTATAGGAGAAAGGGTTTGGTATAGTCTGGGGGTATGAGAACTGGAGGGCTCATGATGGCAGCCTTCAGGGAATCAAATGCTAATTGGCATTCCCGGGACCAGACGAATCTTGCGCCTTTCCTGGTTAGGTTGGTTAAGGGCATATAGTCTTGGACATGTCTTTAATGAATGGTCGGTAAAAATTGGCTGCTTTGATAAATGAGCGCACTTGTTTCACTGTTCTAGGAGTCTCCAGTTTTGCAATCGCCATAATGTTTTCAGGATCAGGGGAAAGACCCTCACGCGAGATCACGTGTCTTAAATATGTCACCTTGGTCATCATTACCTTACACTTTGAAGGTTTCATGATGACATTGTTCTTCCTAAATATGCCCAATACCCATTTTAGAACTTCAAGGTGTTCCTCCTCAGTTTTAGTGTAAATGAGAACGTCGTCTTGAAAAACATGTATGTTTTGGTACAATTTGTCGTATAGGAGATCAGTCATGAAGGACTGGAAGGTATGAGCAGAGTTCTTTGCACCCTGGGGCATACGCATCAACTGATACTTGCCCTAAGGTGTCTGAAACACAAAACAGTGCCTAGGCTCAGGTGCTATAGGTAATTGGTAGTACCCAGAATTCAAGTCTAACACACTAAAATAATTATATTCATGTAGGTCATTTAAAATGTCATGAATTCTGGGCATGGGATAGTCAAGGGCTGTGGTGACGCTGTTCACCTTGCGCAGGTCAAGGGTGACACGTATGTCACCGCTATCTTTCCGGACCACATGGATGGGTGAGTTCCATCGCGAACAGCTCGGTTCGATAATATCGGCCTGTAGATAAGAATCTATCTTTTGCTTTAGGGCATTCAGATGAATCTTAGGAATGGGGTACTGTCTCACGAATACAGGATGAGACTGGTCAATTTCAAACCTGACCATCACATTAGTGACCCCTGATAGCATTTCTATTTCTTCAGCAAAGTTATCTGCATGATGTGTCAAGATCTCGTCTAGCTGTCTCTTCGTAATGGTATCGAGATCGCCCTTCGTAATACGGTCAATGACCATGTTCTGCGCAGTGACAACTTCCTCACCCTGGGAATCCTTGAATTGGAACTTAGCCATGTTGATAAGGTCGTTCCCTAAAATGCCCTTATATTTGCGTTCTTTGAAATCATGAACTAGAAATCGGCGATTTTTAAAGTGTGTTTGTCCTATGCGAACGTTTGCCATTACTACTTGGCTTATGGAGCTGGAATTGTTTATTCCAGACAGGATTATGTTTTCTGGAATAAGCATCACTTTATCTCCCAGTTGCTGAACTGTATCTTTATGGATCAGTGAAATTTCGCTTCCGGTGTCGATTATCATGGGGATAGCCATGTCCCATATCCACACCTCTAAGTAGAATAAGTCATTATTTCCGCGTGTTGCTAGCACTTCATTAGAAATGTTGTGCGTGGGCCAAGCTGTGGCTGCCATCTCGGCCCTTTCTAGTTTTAAATTACAGTAATATGACATATGGTGCAGGCTATTGCATCTCCAGCACTGTCTTTTTCGTGCTGATTTAGGCCTATTTCGCGATTTTTCCATTTGTTTGCTTTCTAATGAGGCGATCTGTTTCTTCATCAGCTCCATCTGCGCATTTTGTCTCTCAATCATGACCTTATGTTCAGACATATGAGTGTCCATCATGGCCGTAAGGTCAGTAGAAATTTTCTGAATTTCCGAACGGACAGCAGCCTGAGTTGCCTCGACATTATTGGTGCAGGTCCGCGTATGATCGATAACGCCTACGTTCTCAGCTTGCGCTGCAAGTTCGATTGCATTTTCGAATGTTTCTGGGTTTTTTACTAGAAACATCATTCTAAGTTCTGGTCGGACAGTCGTTTTTAGCTTCCGAAGGAGAGTTTGATTTCTACGAGTGCTAAAACCTTCGTCCGCCTTTGCCATATATCTAAACAGTCGACGCAAACGATTTGCATATTGGTGAATATCCTCCCCTACCCTTTGCTTTGCTTGATAAAATTCTAGTTCAGCATTCTCTAAATGTTCAGGTTTCAGAAAAAGCTCACTGAAGATTTGCTTAAGTTCTGCATAGCTGCCACATTCTGATAACGCGTGTTCATTATAAAATGTCGCGGCCTTTCCTTTCACTTTAGAACAAACGACAGTTAGTACAACAGATTCCGGCCACCCTGCTATTTGCGCAACGGCATCAACGGCATCAAAAAATGCACCCGCGGATATAGAACCATTGTCCCCGGAAAACGTCGGGATCAAATTCGTGAACCCTACAATAGAGTCACTCTTAACAGCCATCTGAGAATTACTGCGTTCGCTACTAGAAGAATTTAGTTCGGGCGCCATTGTGATATCTTGATAAATAATATCAAGAGTTTATATTATACTAATGGTTAATAAGAGGCAAGCATGAAGTAACAATAAACAAATTTAATGCAACAAATATAAAATGAATAATACAGAGGATAATTAGAATGGCAGTTTCGCAAATTAAATACTGAACCCATGAAGGAAATTTCATATACATAAAATTAACATTACTGGCTTTACAATTAAGCAAACTAAGCATATACCATATTTGATGTCAATGATCAATTAATAATGTCCCTAGAGTTCTCATCAGAAGTCTTAGATACATGCCAAACCGGACACGTTCACGAAGCACGGATCGTCAGTGGGTAATGCAAGGGTAAACGGGTACTTACGGTTGGAAGATCTGGTAGACTCGGCCACAATTGCTGTCGGACATCGTTTCTGGAGGAATCATAACTGAATTCAAATCAGAATGAATCTCCCTCCACAGCACCCGCTATATAAACACCTCCTGCATTAGCCAGCAGTCCCCTCGTGTCATCTTGTTCCTGATTGGTTGAGCTCCGGCTCGATCCACTCGCCGCCTGGTGGTTGTTGCCGAAACTTCCCATAACTCTGCTGCAGCTCCCAGAAGCGGACGTGTGGGTTCTCATAACCACGTGCAGGGGCGCCGACATCAGGACCACATGCGAGGTAGCGGACAAACAAGTCGCAATTCTTTGCGATTGACGAATGTCACAATATGAATATATGGATAGTTTTGAAAAATTTAAAGAAACATCATTACCTCCTCAGGAAAGGTTTTTGACCACTTAACCTTCTTTCTCTATGGGTGAGAAATTTTAAGTAAATCAATGACGAGGTAATTGATGTGGGGCCCCAATTTTAACAATAATGATAAGTATATGTAATTGGTATCTTTAATTAATTAAAATGTTTGTTGTATCATTTATCAGCCTCTACTCCTTGCAAATATAACATCCACCCCGTGCAAGTCCAAAAACTCGCTCCTGCTGTGCTTGGGAGTGAATTTTCGTTAGGGGTTCCTTACGGCACCCCCCCCCTACCCTGTGGAGATAACTAGGTTTCTTCGTTTTGATAATGTTACAACAAGGCAAGATAGGTTGAAAAACGACAAAGCAGCAGCAATTTCAAAGATATGGCTCTTGATGAATATGAATCTCAGAGCTCATTATGTGCCTTCCGAATGCCTTACTGTCGATGAACAGCTATTTCCATTTAGGGGTAGAACAAAATTTACCCAGTACATGCAGTCAAAACTGGTGAAATACAGTATCAAAATATGGTGTGTGTGTGTGATGCTGAAAATTCTTATCCACTCACTGGGTAAATATACACTGAGAAATCAGCTAAAGGTCGTGAAAAAAATCAGGGCGAAAGAGTAGTAAAAGACCTGTGCTGTCAATTCAAGAAAAGTGGTCGGAATGTTGTGATGGATAACTTTTTTTACAACGCTTCCTCCGGCACGATTCTTACTTTCATGGGGTTTGTCAATGGTTGGGACATTGAAAAAAAATAAGCCTTACATACCACCACAAATGCTCGCCAACAAATCGAGAGAACCATTGTCCTCTCTTTTTGGATTTGGCAATGACAAAGTTACAATGGTGTCCTATGTGCCAAAAGTTAACAACTTAGTCATATTGTTGTCAAAAGATGTAAGTGGACCAAAGAAAAAACCCGAAATCATTCTGTATTACAACCGGGATAAAGGTGGTGTTGACAATATGGATAAAATGGTATCGCACTACACTTCCAAGAGGAAGACTAGAAGGTGGCCTGTTGCAATGTTTTACAATATGATTGATTTACCTTGCCTAGCAGCTTATATCATTTACATGGAAAACAATCCGTTAGAATCAAAGAAAAATAACAGCCGGTGTGCGTTTTTGAAAGATTTAGATAAACAACTGGCAATGCCAGCGATTGAAACTCGGTCCATAAACCCACGAGCTTGTCAGTACTTCAACACGAAATCAGGAATAGAATTCATGCTGGGAGGGCCTGTTGCAAGTTGTATTTCTGCAGGTGATGGAGAACAACGCAGAGATTCCTCAGGTCGCCTTATAGTAACTGGAAGTTATGTTTGCAAATCCACCAAAAAACGTAGAAAAACAAGAAAATCTTGTTCCAATTGTCATCGCCTAGTTTGTGATGAGCATACCAAAACATTCACAAAATGTTATGCTTGTTCTGCTAAAGTGTAAGCTTTTGAACTGATGTTTTTACTAATTGATATTGTAATTATCTTAGAATTGATTTTGTAATTAAAATTCATTTAAAGTGTGATCATTCTCTTTTATATCGTTTTTTATATCGTTTTCTTGGGTACCCGGGTGCCCTTATCATGGATGTAAAGTGTAAAAGACTTTCAAAATTTTTTTTGAAATTACACAAACTTTTTTTACAATTATTTTTTCTTAAAACTGCATAGGATTACCAACTTAAAGATGTCAAAAAATGCCACGGGGAAAATACGAATGTATGATAGATAATTTTTATGTTAAACACGAAAATGGCACCTGGGTACCCCGTCATGGGGAAGAAGGTTAAACTGAAGAAAGCATTTCCGAAGAGGATTATGAACACGCGAAAACTGTTTGGAATGTAACAAACTGTAAATCGTTATGTGAAAACATGATATATATTTGACTACAGATGTCTTGTTATTAGCAGACGTATATGAAAATTTCCGACGAGTATGCACAAAATACTATCGCCTGAACCCTGCACATTATTTTAGTTTGCCTGGATTCGCATGGGAAGCTGCATTGAAAATGACGAAGGAAAAAATCGAATTGTTGAAGGACATTGACATGTATTCGTTTTTTGAGAAAGGATTACGTGGTGGAGTTTCTGTGATTTCTCACCGTTATGCAAAGGCAAACAATAAATTGCTAGATACTTTTGACCCACGCACAGAAAAATCACACATAATATACTATGATGCAAATGATCTCTATGGACACGCATTAATCACAAGCATTACCCTATTCTGGTTTTTGATGGTTGCAATATCACGAAATCAATAATATATATTTCCTGAACATCACCAATGAGTTTGAAATTGGTTATGTGCTGGAGGTTGACCTAGATTACCCTGATCATCTTCATGATTATTATTTTGATTATCCCTTAGCACCCGAAAATATCACAATAACAACAGAAATGTTATCACCATATATGAAAAAGTTAAATGAAGAATACAGCTTATCAAAAAAAACTGTGAAACTAACACCCAACCTTTACTAAAATTTCACATTGAGCACGGAATTGTTTTGAAGAAGATATGGCGTGGTTGTAGCTTTCGTGCAGAAACCATGGTTGAACCTTTCATTAACTTTAACACAAAAAAAGAGACAATCGGTGTCTACGCAGTTTGAACGTGATTTTTTTAAATTATTTAATAATTCTATTTATGGTAAAAGCATTGAAAATATTAGAAAACGAACATCAATAAAATTGGCAACTACTATCCAAAAAGCTGAAAAACTACTTATGAAACCTAGTGTAACTCACTTTGACATTTTGAACGAAAACGTTGTTTTGTTAAAATTACAACGATAGAAAGTCATTCTAAATAAACCTATTTTTATTGGTTTCACTGTATTAGATTTGTCAAAAGAAACAATGTATGATTTTCATTATAATTATATGAAACATTCGTTTCATTCAATATGTCAATTATTATTTACGGATACTGATTCACTCACTTGCAGTATTAAAACAGACAACATTTATAAAGAAATGAAAAAGCAATTAGATTTATTTGATACAAGTGATTATCCAGAAGATCATGAAATTTTTTTAAATGAAAATAGAAAAAAACTAGGAAAATTCAAAAATGAAATGGCTGGGACACCAATCAAAGAATTTATTAGATTGAAGTCAAAAATGTATTTGTTCACCTTTGGTGTACATAATAAAAAAACGGGGAAGGGGATTAAAAAAAGCTGTCCTCCACTTTCGCCCCCTCCACTTTCTCCCCTTAAATTTTTGCCCGTTCCACTTTCGCCCCCCGAAGTCCACTTTCACCCCGGCGCAATTATATGGTAATTTCACTATCGCCCTGTATATTTTATCAAGGCCCTGAAAAGAGGCTAAGGCTATACACAGGTAACTTGAATATAACGTAGCCAGGGTTTTCAAACTGTGATGGCACTTCAAGCAATGTTTTTCACGAATAATCACCCAATTGCTTTAAGTGGTTTTAGGTGGTAGGCAATTCCCTGAAAAATTGAATCGTATCTGAGAGGGTCAGAATCGATTAATCGATTCCTGGAATCAATTATTGCGAAAAATTGAATTTATTTTTAAAAAATATTAAAATTAAATCTCTTTATTGTAATTTATTTCCATGGTTAAAAGAGCAGCAAAATAAACACATAGAAGAAGCCATTAATGAATTTTTATTTAATAACAAACAATAACAACCATGTTGTGAAGCAGAAATATTATAACAATGTATTGTGAAGCAGATAAAAAAAGTTAGGTTGATTGATTATTTGGTATTATGGAATCGAGAAATCGAGTTTCGGAATCGGGAATTGCTCACCACTAGTAGTTTTACACCTTAAATTTATTTAAAATACTCCTTTAATTAGTGCAGTATCACTATAACGTCATAATTATTGTAATCATAGATTGATTTTTTTTAAAACAGCACGGACGTTTGTTAAGGATTCATTGACAGTGGTACTTCAGTTTACTGTCCTTGTGGGGTGGTACTTGTTCAAAAATTTTTGAAAACCGTGGGCCTATACCAATCAGGCTAACGACTACTGTGCGAACCATGGAATTTTAAATGAATGAAAAATATATAATGATTTAATAAATATTATATATTATATTATATGTTAATGTACTTATGTTTTACTTAGGTTAGATAAGTATTTTAAATAACTGAATTCTTAGTTTTCTATTTGACTTGTTAACCTCTCAGCAGGGTTTTTTATGAAAGTGGGTCTTAAAATTATTTTTGGAGGGGGCGAGTGTGGAAGGGGTGAAAATGGAAGGGGCGATAGTGGATGGGGCCAAAGTGGAAGGCGCGAAAGTGGAAGGGGCCAACTTTATGGGGCCAAAGTGGAGTCAACCTAAAAAAAACGTATTGGAAAAGAAAATCAACCATAAGGATTATTTGCAAACATTAAGGGATCAAAAAAATATTACTTTCCTATGAAAGAAATAAAGAGTCTTGGACACGTAATATATACAACTGAAATTAATAAAGTATGTTTATTATATTTATTAAATATGTATGAATTAATAAATGCATATGATGATAAAAGGCATATTTTTGATGATGGCATATCATCATGTCCATATAGACATTATAAATTGAAAGGTCAACAAAACTCAAAATGAAATTCATTTTTTATAGTATTTTTTAATAAGAAAAAAACAAGAGTTTATTTTTTTATCAATGTTGTTAATTTAATTCTAAAGGTGAGTGAACCATAAGTATCCAAAATATGAAACATCATCTTCAATAATTTTTAAAATTAATAAAAAGTTTATTAGAATATGAAGAAATTAATTGTGTATATAATAATATTGTTTAAAGCTTTATAATGAAAATTTCATGTAAACCCATGTAAATATTTAAAACTTTTTATAACTTAAAATATAAAGATATCAACCAATTTTGCTAGGGAAAATTTTTATTTGAGAAAAGAACTTCATGTCAAATAAAAAGCATTAATAATCATCAAAAAATTGCTGTGGATTATTTATTTCACACATGCTTAAAAAATAAATTTTAAAAACCTAAGTTGACAAATGAGCTAATATAAATTTTGCATTATGAGTGTTGAATGAAGAGCCCTTATATAAATGAGTTATGAAACTGAATGACTAATGCACATATGCAAATAACTTATGTAATTAACAGCAAAAGGAATTATGTAAAGCCATCTTATTTGTTTTCTATAAATATCAGAATTTATTTTTCTTATCAGTTTAAAAAAAACATGATTAGAAACAGTTTAGTAGTCGTAGCACTTCGGAAAAATCCTGTTCACTTTTTCTACAGAAAATTTATCATTATCGTGAATGGGATCGAATCGGCTACAGACAATCAAACTTTTTAATCTCTCTCCTCTTTCCAACCATTTTAATCTGTATAACCCCATTTTGGTGGGGAAAATATTTTATTTGAGAAAAAAAAACAAAATTTCATGTCAAATAAAAGGAATTAATAATCATCAAAAAAAATTGTTGTGGATTATTTATTTCACAGATGCTTAAATTTATCTCAAATTTTAAAAAACATAAGGAATGAAATTGTAATATTGAATTCTAACATCACAGAATTTAATTAAAAAATAAATAAACACAAAAATAGTTAAGATATTATATTAAAAAAAAAAAAAATCTCAGAAGTAAGATCATTCAAAGTGGGAGAGTGATAATGTACATTATGTCAAAAAAAAATCCCAAAAAACCCATATGATAAATAGAAATTTTATTAAATATCTCAAATTTAAAAAAAAACCCTAAGGAAGAAAAAAAAATCAATATTATCTCAGAAAACAGACAAAAATTACATTTTTTGTCAACGGAGTGCGTTGCGGAGAGTGAAAATTGAAACCGTGACTGCCGAGAGTGAAAACGAAACCGAAAAAAAAAACCAAAACCTAAATCGAAACCCGAAACGGGAAGCCGAACGACTCCATCTTGGAAAACGTCACCTCCGGTCACGTGACCGAAAGCGGAAGTGCAATCTCATACTCCTTCATTCAAAATGGCGACCATCTTGGAGCAAAAGTGGTGCAGAATGGCACATTTCTTAACTACCTACAGTCACATACGCCCCCCCCCCCCTTAAAATCCATCAAAGAACTGAGTTCTTTAACTTGGATTGTCTCCCAGTATTAAGAGCCCGATAATCCTTTCTTGTCTAATGACGCAAATTATAGTGCTTCCTTGGCAGAGGACTCCTATGTTCAGCATCTACCTGGATGCCACAGTCGTCTTGAACCAAATCGCTGGGTTCTGCTACTACTCGTTTGGTAGCCTCAGGAGCACTTGTTTCATCACGCATCTCCTCCCACTCCGGGGATGCAGTGATTTCCCCCCCACCACGCATCACTTGTTCCGCCTCATAATCATCTTCTTCCTCCTCCGATTCATCCATTTGTGAAGTTTGCCCCTCGGTCACTAATGAGCTGTTGGGGAATCCATAGTGACAAACTATTGTTTGTACAAATGCTTCAGCGACAACCTCAGCAGTCTGCTAAGCCAGAGGAACAGCTTCTGGAAACTGCGTGAGGACATCTGTCAACACCTGTATGTACCGGCTGCCCTCGAACGACTGCTCGAGAGGCCCCACAATATCCATAACCACCTTTTGGAATGGATAAGTGGCTGTAATTCTAGATTGCCATGGTGCGTGCAGGATGTTTTTCTTAATCCTCTGACACGTAATGCATACTCTAACATAACTTGCTACATCACGGGCTATCCCCGGCCAGAAATATTTGTTCTTCATGCTGTGCAAGATGGCACTTACCACACAATGCACCCTTAGCACACTAGCGTGCTGCTGTTCTAAGATCTCTTGCCTCAACTCCCCAGGAACCCAAATTTTCACTTGTGCAAAGGGGGGTTTCCAGTACCTCCATACCACTACATCATTTACCAGGTTAAATAGCTCTCCTTATTTCTCAACCGTGTTTCCCAAAGCAAGTTTTGAGATAATTCCACTTAGCCAATTATCCTCCTCCTGGGCCTGCTTAATTTTCTCCATCCAGAGCTCCTCATTACGCACCAGTGCCACTGCATCGCACTGCCGCGACAGCAAATGCGGCAAGACATTGAGTGTCCCATACACATGCTGCACTGTCAACTGGAACTCAAGCTGGAGAGCCCAGCGCAGGATACTTTGGTTTGACTTCCGCATTCTGTTTATAAACATCAGCGGTTGATGGTCCATGACCACCGTTTTCGGGGAGCCCAAAATTATGTGATGGATATGTGTCACGTAAATGTTCAGAGAATGGAAGCAGCGAGATGTGTCTCATTACGGACAGGGAACCTGATTAGAGAGGTGTGCCATGACTTTTGGTGAGTGAGTTTATTATGTATCATGTATTAAATGGCAAAAATGGATGCGCAATACCCGTAAAGATGTTAGCCAAATTGCTCTCATTATTCTGTTGAGCTTAAGATGACTGGTTTGTTTACAATATCATATTATTGAAAGCAAAAGATTTGTATTTGTTGTATTACAAAGCTATTTTGTATGAAAGTCTCGTTATATAAAGGCAAAATTACAATGTTTCATTTCATTCCACTTCCATTTTCTTATACCGTGATTTCCAAATATTATACAAATATCACTTTATTTATAATAGTAGCTTATCAGATATATTAATTTAAGGACTGAATTTAAATTTTGAAAAAAATCAGTCTGGTAGCCTGAATCCAAATTAACCTGGCTCGCTAGCTGATTAAATGGCCAGGAGCAAAAAAATAGCTGATTAAATAACTAGGAGCGATGACCATTTAGATCATTCTGGTTAAATTGACGTCCATTTACGAAGGTTTGCACATATTAGGTAAATTTGCTCAGATCGAATTCGAATATAGACCGGAATATAGAAAGCACAAAATAAAAAATTACTCGTGGAAGTAAAGTATAATTTTTCTCATCAGCTGAGCCTAAAACAAACCAACACTTGACTCTTTAAATCGGTCTGGCACTGTGATTCCGGCTGCTTCGAAATGCCAGACCGTATAATTCGTTAATGGCAGGCAGTGAGGTACAATTTGGTTCAAAAAGCAAAATTAGATCATTCTGGTTAAATGGATGTCAATTTTACCAAACTTTATATTGGTCTGGCAACCATTTTCCGGCCGATTTCAAATGCCAGACGGATGAAACTTTAATTAGGGAGGAGTATTCTAAGAAAAAAAGCATGAACCAAAAATAGATCGTACCGGTTAAATTGAAGTCAGTTTTTCCAGATTTTGAAGGGCCGCCATTTTTAAGTCCGGCCACTTTGGACTGCCAGACCGACAGATTTTCATTTCCTATGGGCAAAACTGTGGAATGAGATAGATTTAACTGGAAAGATCTAATTCAGTTAACTAACGGGGCTGGCTCTTGGTCTATAAGGCGTGTTGTAAAGGGACAGCATGGAATGGCGACACACAGACTCATCATGATCCAAGAAATTGAAGATGACATGGTCGGCAACCAAGGTGATGGTGACTGTATGGGCATCATTTGTATCGGTTTCTCGTAAGAATGTGTAACCATAAACTACCCTATGTCCCTGAAGCCGGCACTAAGGAAGAAGCCACCAGGACTCCTTACCAGTGGTGTTTGACAGACAAACTGACGGAACTCAAATGGAACATCTTACCACATCCTCTATACAGTCAGGATCTTTCCCCTTGCGACTGTCTTTTTTTTGGACTATTGAAAGAGTTCTTGGGAGGGCAGAGGTTCGGAAGTGAGGAAGTGAAAAAGGCTATCCTGACGTGGTTTTCGACATCAGCCTGAAGATTATCTATAGAACCAGATGTTCCCAGAATGTTGGAAAAAATATGTAGAGAAGCAAGAAGAGTTTTTTGAGAAAAATACCGTGTGTGTCTGTGTGTGTATGTGTGTTTTGTAGTTTCCTGATTTAAAAAAAAGTTCCAGATCAAATTTGAACTCCCTTCGTATTAAGGAAAAAATTGAAGAACTGAATAGCAACTAAAGGTTACAGAAATTTTCTTATAAATGTGTCCCTAATTTCTTCATGTCATTCCTGAAAAAATTTAATTAAGAGGATAATATTAATAGTGAAAGTTTACCTTATTATTATTATTATTATTATTATTATTATTATTATTATTATTATAAAGCATTCGATAAAATAAATATTAATTTGTTATTGGAGAAACTTAGGATAATTGGGTGCTCTTCTTCGATATTAGATTGGTTTTGCTCTCTTTTAACTGATAGGTGTTTTACCGTTAAAATTTGATCGAATTCCAACAAGTAGTTTCCGAGTTACGCACTCAACATCGTAACACGTGCTGGTTAGTACTCGCAATTGAGCCCTGTTACGATTTTGAATGCGTAACTCGGAAATTACTTGTTGGAATTCGATCAAATTTTAACGGTATATACATTTTTATGTACCTATTATTCCCCGAAATTTCATTATCCTAGATATTTTAGAACTTCAGTTATTGTTGATCTTGATGGCGGCATTTTTATTTCTGTTCATATCTCTGTTGGTGTACAAATTCGGACCCATGTTCATATGAACTTTTTTGCTTAGAATCACCCATACCAACTGTCCTAAAAGTTTCAAAAGTATATTGAAACACCCTGTATAAAAATTTTAAAGATTTTTTTGTGTAGAAAGTTCTTTGGATAATATAAAATTCATTTTATATCAGTATCTCGTGTTTTGAACTTTTTTATTTTTTTAAGTGATCAACACCCACTATAAACGTAAGTTTTGTACACAGAGTATCAGTCAGTTCATGCAGTACAACGACTTACATTTCGTTCGAACGTTTTAATTTGCGGTAAGACCTCGTTTACAGAGAGGTTCATAATGCTTTCATTGGAACTGTGTAATCCTGCACTGAAGCACTGCGTCTTCACCTACTCACAAGATCAACTGATATATGAAAGACTTCTTTGTGATTTTCCCATCTATCACGTTTACCAAAAATTTCAATATCGATATTTATTACACTCTGCAACCTTTGATAATGGTAATTCTGCATGACGTTGTTGATAATATAAATTCTAAAGATTTAATGAAAATTGTGATCAAAGATGGTCATACTGTAAAAATTTAATGCAAGTTTTCTTGTGTTATAATCTGTTCGAAAAAAATTTGCGTATGATCAGTTGAACTATCAAATCGTTGGTGTCATGAGTGCGCGTTACGATGTCAATCACCTGACATTTTTGGGTAATTAAATTGGAGTGGGAGCTCAATACTTATTAAATACAGTGTGGTTATAAAATAAGTTCGCCTACTCAGAGCCCTCTAGAGCCTAATCTAATGAACCGATTGTGATGCAAATTAGAAATTGAAATGTAGGCTATTCAGACCGTGGGGGAAAGAATTCTGGAAAGAAAAAAATTAGTGCAAATTCGTGTGAGACATGTCAACTACTGCTAGCTTTCAGCTCAAGCACAGTCCGATGCTTTGTTGATAGACCCGATCTTTCAAATATCCCCAGAACAAAAAATCGCACGGGTGCAAATCCGAATATGGAAAACTTCTAGAGATCACACGATCATCTCCGAAGTTGGCACGAAGCAGTTCTTTTACTTGACCAATATAAGGAGGTGTTCCATCTTGCATAAAGACAGTAACTTCCAAGCATCGTCGTTCTCGCAAGTCAGGAATCTATGGATGCTATGCAAGTGCTATGCAAGAAGTTCACACTAACGTACACTTGTCAAGGAATATCTTACAGGACCTCGTTGTGTCACTTCCTCAAAGAAAAAGAGGCCTAGAATAAAATTAGCAGTGAATCCACACCATACATTCAGAATGCACGACATAGGGGAGCGAGCCACCCCATATGCAGCAGTTTCGCGTGTTCACCGCTCCTTTTAGGGTGAATCCTTCCTAGTCTGAACAAGTAATGCTTCACGGCCACAGTTTATCAACAGTCATCCTCGCCAAAAAGCTATAAGCAAAGTCAATGCATGGAGTGGTAGCTTGAGGTTTTATCTGTTGTGCCAGATGAATCTTGTATAGGTAGAATAGACCACAAGACCTTTCGACCTTTTGGACAATTCGCGTGCTGTTGCTCGAGCACATGTTGCAGAATGTTGAGAAGAGGAAGCTCTGTCCACCACTGCAACAGCCACGTTCTTAACAACTTCGTCTACTATCTTGCACCGTCCTCTTCCTGGTGCGACAGCCATATCGCCAGCCGATTCAAATTTCTTTATCATTTTTCGCAATCCAGTATCTGACATGGCACTTTTCGCAATCCTTTTAGATGACGATATGCTCGCAATGGAGTGCTGCTATCATTCTGGTAAAACAACTTTTCCAACAGTGCGTGTTCTTTCTTGCTTAAAACCATGATCTTTTGTGAAAGCTTTTCACTAAACATAATGTAATTAATGGATCAATCCATTACATTCTGGGTATGCTGGCTTTCTAATTTGCATGAACTTTCTGCTAATAAGGTCGATATTGAGAACATATGCTGCAATCAAACAAAAAGCGTCCATGCTTGTTTAAAACAATAAAACTGGTTTTAAAATTTCCATTTGTCATTACAGACCACTTGGTGAAAATTTGAACTAATTTTTTCTTTTCGGAATTCTCTCCCCCATGGTCTGAATACCCTACATTTCAACTTTCATCACAATCGGTTCATTATATTGGGCTCTAGAGGGCTCTGATTAGGCGAACTTATTCTATAACCACCCTGTATAAACTGCGTCCTAACTAAGATATGAACATTAAGAAAATATCATTTGTTCCTAGACAGAATTGTTACAGATATAAAAATCGAGTTAAAGTATTTTATTTATTCTTATGGGATTGCATTCATCACAAAAAACAATTGTTCCAACATATAAAAACTGAGAAATATGAAAAAATCTAAATCTTTGAAATTTGCCCTGCCCCATAAATATATGAATACCTTTGTTTTTATGTCTATAGATGTCATTAATTTCATATTACAAATGGCTGCAATTTCAATTTAACCTGTGCAGCAAATATTAACAATGGCAAGGAAAAAACTCTGACAGATAGTGAAAGAGGGGAAATCACAGCCCTCAATGGAGAAGGGCACTCTATAAGGGAAATTGCAACAAGATTTCAACGATCACCTTGTGTGGTAGCTAATTTTATATCTGTACGTGAACAATACGGAGTAAAGAAAAGTACTGGTCGCCCATCAAAATTAACACCTGCTGCCAAACGCCTTATATTAAGAGATGTTGTAAAAAATGGTACCTCTTTAAGAACAATAGCAGCAAGACCCAACCTCCCAGTGAGTAAATCAATAATTGGAAGGGTGTTACCTAAATGTCCCCACATTCAATATAAAATAAATGTACTCCCAATTTAAAAGAATATCATGAGGGTAAACGTGTTGAATTGTCCAGGGAGCGGATGGGACGGACCGACAAATGGAAAAAAATTATTTTCAGTGATGTAAAAATTAAACTAGATGGCCCAGATGGTTGGCAGTATACATGGTATGATTTACGTCAAGAATTGGCCATGTATTCCAAGCGACAACAAGGAGGAAGATCAGTTATGGCATGAGCTCGTTTCAGTTTCATGGAAAGTCGGACATTACATTTATTAATTAGCAAATGAATGCAATTGACTACCAAAGCATTCTTGGTGATTATCTACTACCATTTTTGAATAGATTGGAAGAAAAATATTTATTTTTTCAGTAGAACAGTGCCCCCGTCCGTACAGCAAAATCTACCGTATGAATGTTTTTTGGCAAATTCTTTGCCTATAATGGACTGGCCAGCACTGGGGAATTCCTGCAAGGAAAGTGTATGAGAATAGACACCAATATTCAAATACTACCGACTTGCAGCAAGCCATAAAGAAGAATTGGATGGAAATCACTACAGAAATACGTGAATTTGCATCAATGCCAATCAGAATATTTAAGATTATCAATATGCATGGCAAAATGATAGGATATTAACAAGATCACAGAATGGTGATAAACAGCTTTTTTGTTAATGTTTGTAAGATTATGGGACGGTTAAATATTAACTTCAATTCAATTTTTACAAGTACAGTGCGGTCTCGGCTAACGGAAGTAGGGAGCAAAATAAAAAATAAAAAAACAAGTACGCGCGCGCTAAGATCGAATAACAGGTGCACATTTATTACTTCCGTTTCGACAGCTGCGAGTTCCATGTGTTCTGCAGTGATACAACGGATGTGTAGATGAAGACGTCACGTGTTGATGTTTTCATGTGAACATAAAGCGGTAAATTAAAAATGTCTTAAATTATTATTTTTTTTTTAATTAAGCATTTTAAAAAAGCTTTAAAAAAAGAATTTTTAAGCCGCTATCCTTTTTAAATTTTCGTTGTTGGTTTATTGTTAGTGTACACATAGTTGTCTTAGTTTAGTTAGGTTAATTTTGTTTTGTTCTTATGAAAATCACCAAGTTGACTGATTATGACAAAATGTATTTTGTTTTATTTTTGTGTTATGTTTTAATCTTTGTATTTTACCTCAAATGAGGTGTTAAATAAAATAAAATTAAATTAAATTAAAAATTAAATTAAGTAAATTTATTTTCTATTGGTTATTTTTTAAGTTCTGGAACCAATTAAAAATCGTTTTCACACTTTCTTATGGGAAAACGCGATTCGGCTAACGAACAATTCAGTTAGCGAACAAGGTTCTGGAACGAATTACGTTCGTTAGCCGAGACCCCACTGTAATATATTTTTACAGTTTTTGCTTGTTAATATATTTCATTTTTGTAATAAAAATCTTCATTTAATAATGAGTAAATATATCTGACTCAATTTTTGTGTTTACAATTTTCCTATCCTTGTATAAATTACAATTACTTAGTGTTCATATCTTTTTGGGACGCACCTTATATACACCTAGCTGAAAACCCGGCATTGCCCGGGACTTTATTTATCCTCCTGTTGGGTTGACCTGCCTGAGATTAAAATATCCGTCTTATTGCAAGCTCCGGGGAATATCACTGGATACCTTAGATCTCATCCTTCCTTCGAATTGTCCTATGCCCCTGACGTAAAAATAGTCTGAATACTTTAGATCTCATCCCCTTCTTATACCCTCCTGCTCTAGACGAATCTCCCGTTGCTCAGATGTTCCCGATGCCCATTTGTCTTTTAGCTGCAGAGTTTCCTGACAAATACTCGTTCTGTCTCTTTCTCTTTCCTTTCTAAACACACAAACAAACACACAAACTTTTGTCAGTCGTCTGGACATTTGTTAGAGGGCTCAAGGGAGACACATGTTTCTCTTTTGCCTCCTAGATAGACCCTTCCCTATCCTTATCGTCTGCAATACTCATTTTTTGTTCAATAGCATAAAACGAATGTTTTGTCATTGCATCATAATTTTATGCTCATTCTATCCTATGCTCGAGTTTTTGAAAATAAAGTTCGGAAGTTGGTAGATTTGCTCACGAAATGTCAAATATTGGCGAGACTCAGCGGCTTTTACGTACATCATTTACTGTGGCTAAAAGAAAAATTGTCTCCCAACCAAATTGACGATATTATTACTGCTAAAATTCCTGATGTCACCAGTGACAAAAAAATACACGGCACAGTTGTCCAAAGCATGATCCACGGGCCATTCGGCCACACAACAAACACAATCATCCCCATGCATGAAGGACGAAAAGTGAACCAGGAAGTGCAATTTTATCTCCAATCTTACAAAATTTGAATAAAACCAAACGTCAGAACTTATTCACAAAGCAAAAAATAAAATCCAAATTGCAAAGCAAATGGAAGTCCAGGAGAATAGCCAAAACGTATTAATATCAATACGAAACCAAACAACAGTAGCATCGCAAATTAAACAAATCTAAACCCGTAAAACACAGAAGATAAACATCAATAATTATACGACAGGTAACTCCTTAGGACCTAGATCAGACGGTAAGATGAAATTCGGCCGACACGACTTAAAGCGCGTTTTAAACACAGTTTATTTCTTATATTGTGGTTTTAAACTTAAGGCAGTACCATCTATTGACAAAATTCAGAACTAAAGTGTTATTATGGTAACATTAAAGTTATTAGGTTTGGTCACTTCACAAAATATTGGGCAAAACTATCCAAAAAGGGATAAACAGTATGGTATTTATCTCTAACTAGCAGAGGACCCGGCGTTGCCCGGGATAATTACACAGTAGGTAAACAGAACAATCTCAAGAAGTTAAATAAACTGATGTGTTTTTTGGAAATAAACTGTAATAGGTTATGCACTTATGCACTGCTAAAACGTGCCAAACACACAAACAAAATCACACACACACACACACACACACACACACACTCACAAAGAAACATATACACACTTTACCCAATCGTCTGAACGCTTGTTAGGGAGCTGAAGGAAGACACGTGTATCTCCTTTGCCTCTTCATTTTGCCGAAGGAATTTACATATCTTCACTGAAAAAATCTATTGTAGGTGATATATCGGGACTTGATTTACCGAAAAAAATTTTTTAAAGACCTCTCCAAGGACGCCTTCTAGCCTAAATAATTTTTTACTGACGTAATCTTACTTTAGATGTACACTTGATGTTGTTGCAATTTCCTTTCTTCTTAGGATGACTTGAAGCAAACATTTGCCATTCATCACTTTGTGTAGTCTAGCGTTCGCCGATTCTTCTATTTTCAAGAAATTGTTAAGTACTAAGAATTCTCTTTTCTAAGAAAAGCCTAAATAACAGGAATTCTATGCATTGAATACTATATTGAACAAACTTTGCCTTGCATTGTTGGTCATGAGACATATCTTGTTGACCCTTGCATAGTGTTGGTGCATTGCGTGTTGGCACCATTGTTGATATCTATTGTTGCACAAACTTTTATTTGCATTGTTGTTCATGAGATATATATTGTTGGTCCGTGCAGAGTGTTTGTGAATTGCGTGTTGATAAAATTGTTAATACTTATTGTTGCAAAAACTTTGTCTTGCATTGTTGGTCATGAGATATTTCTCAATAATATGCCCTGCCATAACCATGAATATCGATTTTTTATCAATAATTATTATCTTTTCGAAATCTGAGGTAGACAGTGACCTTCCTCATGCTTTGAAGATCAGGTATGCAAAATTTTATCAAGATCGGAATAAAACTGTAGATTTGTATAAAAAACAAACAAACAAATCCACAAACAAACATCCTTCTTTATATATATAGACTAGCAAAGGTACCCGGCGTTGCCCGGGATAATTACTTGGATGTAAACAGAACAATCTCAAAAAATTAAATTAAATTTTGCAATATCTTAAAAATAAACACATGTAAATGCTTAGAATTAATACAGTAAAAATTCTTAATGAAAATTCGAAAAAAATGGCTGGACCTCTCCAAGGATGCCTCTGCTATTATAAATAATTTCTTACTCACGTAATCTTACCTTAGATGTATACTTGATGTTGTTACAATTCTTTTTCTTCTCTCGATGTGTTGAAGCAAAATTTGGCCATTCATCACTTTGTGCAGTCTAGCGGTCGCGGATTCTTCTATTTCTTTTCTTTCTATGGGAACATTTGCTCAATACATCACGGAGCTAAAGGAGTGCTTCCTCTGTCGTCTTTCTACTCTTTCTCAATAGTCTACTATCTCTCCATTTTCTCCATTTACTGATCATTTTTAAAGATTTTTAAGAAATTGTTAAGTACTAAGAACTCTCTTTTCTAAGAAAAGCCTGAATAACAGGAATTCTATGCATTGTTACAAATTGAAATTTATCCATATTGCATCATCATTTTATGTACATAGTTATAATTCTTGGAAAGGATTGCTTTATCATTGCATCATCATTTTG
>JAHWFO010037836.1:433351-466600 GCA_023313115.1 Rhysida immarginata
CCTCATGCTTTGAAGGTCATGTATGCGAAATTTCATCAAGATCGGAATAAAACTGTAGATTTGTATAAAAAGCAGACCCACAGACCCACAGACCCACAAACATCCTTCTTTATATAGATAGAAGATTTCTCATTAATATGTCCTGCCATAACCATGAATATCGATTTTTTATCAATTATTGTTATTGTTCCGAAATCTCAGGTAGACAGTGACCTTCCTCATTCCTTGAAGGTCAAGTATGCAAAATTTCATCTAGATCGGAATAAAACTAGATTTGTATAAGAAACAAACAAACAGACCCACAAACTTCCTTCTTTATATATATAGAAAGACTAGCAGTGGACCCGGCGTTGCCTGGGATAATTACGCTTGTAGGAAAACAGAACAACCTCAAAAAGCTAAATTAAACCTCCAAAGTGGTTAAATAATAACTCAATCACTACAATATACAGCGATGGGACTATGCATTCTAAGAAAAATCCGAAAGACAGGAATTTACCTCTTCATCTAAGAAAAAATATATTCTAGGTGATATATTGGGACTTGATTTACAGAAAAAAATTTTTTTAAAGGTTCACAATGGATGGACCTCTCCAAGGACACCTTCTAGTCTAAACATATTTTTTACGCACGTAATCTTACTTTAGATGTACACTTGATGTTGTTGCAATTTCCTTTCTTCTTTCGATGACTTGATGCAAAAATTTGCCATTCATCACTTAGTGTAGTCTAGCGGTCACCGATTCTTCTATTTACTTGCTAACCATTTGCTCAATACAGCACGGAGCTAAAGGAGTGCTTCCTCTATCGTCTTTCACTCTTTCTCAATAGTCTGCTAACTCATTATCTCTCATAAGTGATCATTTTTAAAGATTTTCAAGAAATTGTTAAGTACTAAGAATTCTCTTTTCTAAGAAAAGTCTAAATAACAGGAATTCTATGCATTGAATTCTATATTGCACAAACTTTGCCTTGCATTGTTGGTCATGAGACATATCTTGTTGATCCTTGCATAGTGTTGGTGCATTTCGTGTTGACACCATTGTTGATATCTATTGTTGCACAAACTTTTATTTCCATTGTTGGTCATGAGATATATATTGTTGGTCAGTGCACAGTGTTTGTGAATTGCGTGTTGATACTATTGTTGATACTTATTGTTGCAAAAACTTTGTCTTGCATTGGTGGTCATGAAATAATTCTCATTAATATGCCCTGCCATAACCATGAATATCGATTTTTTTATCAATAATTATTATTTTTTCGAAATCTGAAATTGACAATGACCTTCCTCATGCTTTGAAGTTCATGTATGCAACATTTTATCAAGATCGGAATAAAACTGTAGGTTTGTATAAAAAACAAACAAACAAACAAACCCACAAACAAACATCCTTCTTTATATATAAAGACTAGCAAAGGTACCCGGCATTGCCCAAATCCATCTTTGTCCCCATTCTCATCTATGGTCATGAGGCTTGGGTAATGACCGAAAGAGTGCGATCGCGGGTACAAGCGGCCGAAATGAGATTTCTGAGAGGTGTTGCAGGTGTTACCCTACTAGATAGAGTGTACAGCAATACAATAAGGGAATCTTTAGGTGTTGAGCCGCTACTTCTCCGCATTGAGAGGTCTCAGTTGCGCTGGTATGGCCACGTGATTCGGATGCCGCAAACTAGTCTTCCTAGGCAGTTGTTACTTTCCAAGCCGGTGGGTAAGAGACCAAGGGGTCGGCCTAGAACCAGGTGGCTAGACTACCTGGAGAATCTGGGTTCGAGTCGCTTGGATATTACCAGGGAGGACATGCGCCTGATGGCGGAAGATCGCGATCGCTGGAGATCCTCCATAGGGCTGCTGCCCCCGCGACCCTAACGGATAAGCGGGTTTGAAAAGTAAGTAAGTAAGTAAGGGTAATTTACATATGATTAGTTAGACGTGTTTCAATGGTACAGCTCATGGATGATAATTTTTAAAGAAAGTAACTTCAGCAGAGGGCCCTCTCTGAGCTAAAGAACTGTATTTCTTATTTAACTCTTATTATCAATCATAATAAGCGCATTAACAACACTAAGCGTCAGATTACGCAACTATAGGCTCTGTACAATAGTTTAGGCACATCTCAGTTGAACAGGTTGATCCTTGTATAGGGATGAAGCTACTCTACTTTACTTTCACTTACACATCGGCAGTGCTTATTGTACACATAGACTCAACACACACAAGCGTCGTACGGACCTTTTAGTTACGCATCGCATAAGAGGAGGCCCACAGTAACCTCTTGTCCGCACTTCGATGTGTTTGTTACTCAATGAGGTAGCATTAAATGCACTCCGGTGGTCGTAGTCGGCAACGTTTACTCAATGAGAGCAAGAGACACTCCCATGCAGACAAAATGTGCAACTTCCCAACAAAATACGATTCGGATCAAGAACTCCTGTTTACGACTGATCTATAGCTTAGCTGCGGCCGTCTGACTTTAACATAACATTAAGCATAAATCTCAAGTAAATACTAATATGCATTTTCTATTTTAATTCATAGCATAACATTTTATCTTGATCATAACAATGCGAACTCATTACAACGTTTCTCCACTGTTTATTTACGCAGTTCTTGCCAATCCTACGACAGTCTCTGAGCTACGCGAACAACTGGAAGAAACTTATTCACTTTATCTTTTGCTACTTAAAGTTTTACTGTATCTTCGCAATGAATCGATAAAATCCCGTGAACCCACAACATGAAACGAACTCACCGAAAATGTCACCGATTGAATTAATGCTCAAATACTCATTAAAGCTATTAAATTTACAATAAATGAACTAGTGGTAGGTTTAGAAAAACTATCAATCTTTATTGTGTTCAAAACGACACACGGGAGCGATCAAAACACAACCTCCCTCTACGAAGACATTCAACCACAATCCCAGAATATTAAAATTAGCTCACTCACACGCTGTTTCTATTTTGAGAACGCACAAACAGTTCTCTGCCGGAGGCTGTCTTATCTTCCAGGAATAAATATGAAGCAGCAATACCAGCCTCAAATAGAGCTTTAAACAAATACTAAAACCAACAATAAACAATACAACAGGTAAACAAATGAACTGCAAATATCATCCTCACATGACCTCTGCTCTTACATGCAACAATACTAATTTACAGTATCGAAATTGATTACCAGTCACACTTGGTTAGCCAAAAATCACTTGTACTGCTCGACACCCACACACTATATTTCGACACAACTATTATACGTGTAAATAAATGATCGCTTACTGATGAACCACATTGACCTAATAAATCGATCCATCATATCTCTGTAACGCAACAAAAAGTCACTTAAACACTCCCACAATATCTTTTATACGCATAACGGGGAGGAAAAGGAAAGGGGTTCCCCCGTCAGACACATGCAACACTCCAACTGACATGGAATGTCACCATATATTACATGCCATGTCTTAAAATGGAAAGTTCCAACGGTATCATTTGTCAACGCCCTCCACTACACTTTTTCCTCTCATACCAGTCCCTGACACCGTCGTTTCACTCTCTCTCTCTCTTTTTCTCGTGTGCATCCTGGAAGCTTCATTTTTCATGAAATATGCAAGGCAGGCAAACTTTTGCGATGCTAGGACGGTCGAAATGCTGATTACAATAGGGAGAAACAACACGTTTTTGATGTGTTATTAGAGGAATGCATCCATTACTGTCTTTCTTGGCTTTCGCGAGACTGCAGCCGCTGCAGACGTGTATTTGATGAGTTTAGTCCTCTCTCTCTATCAGTTTACTTAAAGTTTTTTAACCGATCGACAGTATACTTTAATTTTAGGAAATATAACTTCCAGAACTTTAGTATGCAACCTAGGAGTTCCCAAGGAACAATACTATTTGAATTTGAAAAGGATCCGCTGCTTTTCAGCCTTTTTATAAATGACCTTTCACACGCTCTTTCGCCCTCTTTCGCTATCTTTTATGCTGATGATGTTACTCTCTCTTATGCTGATAGTTCAATTTCGAATGTAAAAACTTCTATCAATCAATCCCTGATTATGTTAAATAATTGGAACCAATTATCTCTTAACCTTAATAAAAATAAATACATGATCTTTGCAAAACGTAATAAACAATCTGTAGCTCGTGAGTTGCCAATTTACTACAATTCTCACCCTCTATATCCTTTACTGAAACTCTTAAATTCTTATGAATGCATATATCCCCGGATTTATCATGGAACAATCATATAAAGGAATTATATAAGACACTTAGTAAACGACCTGGCATAATGTCGCAGCATCACTACCTTCCATCTAGAATATTGTTGCTATTATACACTACACTGATACAGTCAATTATCTGCTATGGAATATAATTCTGGGGCTCTAATTCTAAATTTAACTTAACAAAAATCCTACGCATCCAAAAAAGGTTTCTTAGGATTCTACTGAAACTCCCAATACGTTCTCATGTATTGCCCTATTTTGGATGCTGTAAAATATTAACAATTACTAACATTTACATTTAAAATTATTAATGGACATTTAATCGAATCTAATCCCCCAATAATACATCATCAGCAAGATTTTCATACTTACCCCACCTGATTTCCTTCCTCAATAAGACGCCCAGTAGCCCGTCGAAATTATCAAAACAACTGTGTTTCTGTTGCTTGAACATATGCAGCAAGCTCCAACCCTTGCTTCTTTGAAAAGAAATTTAAAGCCCTTTCTTAATACATTCAGCCACTCATTTTCCCTGTAATCCCAACCTTAAATAACTTTTTCTTGCTAATTTATTACAATTGAGATTGTATCATTTTTTATATATGTATTGTGATAATTTTTGATGAAAATTGAATTTATCTAATTGATGATTTGTAACTTTAATTTAATGAATATATAATATATATATATTCAATCCTGCATTTCTACCAACTGACACTAATCCCTATATATTATGTATTTTTTAAAAGTTTCACTCTGTACTTATAGTGCTACATCACATTTGTAATTTGAATGATCGAGTCCCCAAACTTGTTGTTTTATTACCATAATGGTCTTAGATGAGCTCAGATGTATTATGCATAACTGATAAATAAAAAAATAAATAAACCTTTGCTTTGACACCGAAACTTGCCGTTAGCGCACCCAGTGAACATCGTGATGTTGAACTTAGAAAAATGAGCTTTGGCTGACTAAGATTATTGATGTGTCATGCCTGGTCGTCAGCATGTTTCGCATTGCTCTGTACAAGCCAAAACAATTCTGAACTTAGCTTAAACAGGATTTAATTTAATCTGCAGATAAGGGATTAAGGGTTTTCTTGCTTACTTGTTAGTTTTAAAGCAGAACATACAGCCTTTCATTAAATTCTCCACTCTTTTATTTTAATCTCATTAAAATAATAATAAAAATTATAGTTTTTCTCAAAATAAATAAATAAATAAATAAATAAACGATCTAATGTTTTTTCATTTTTAGATGGTTAATTGAAAATTCAGTATTCAGAACTGCAAATAAATATCAAATTAGACAAAATTTTTTATAGATTCTTTCTAAACTATCTATATTTGGAATCGAACAAAGGATTAAAAATAAATCAAATTTTTTTCAAAATGTCCATAAGTTATAATTAACATTTTGATGAATTTTGATTTTCCTTAAAAATTAGAATATTGAATCTTTAAAGTTATACTTAATTCTAAGAAATATCTGGTCGTAGTAAAAATGCTTTAGTAAAAAAATAAACTTTATTAATTATATAAATTTTTTGGTAATTAATAAAAATAATTTTTTATATAAATTTTATATAATTTAAAAGTTTAAAGCAAAAAATACACAGATGTATTTTGGAATTAGATACTTTTTTTTTTCTTTGCCAGTTCGATGTTACTTTTTTCTCAATGCCAATTATAATGAATTTCCGTCTTAACGAAATAATTTTTTGCTCCCTAGCTGTTCTTTCGCTAATAATGGGGGTCTACCTGTAATTTGAAAAACTAGAGGAATGCCCAAGTGTTTAAAAATGCAAAATTCCACGTACATTTTGAATTATGAGATTTTCAATTCATTCTTGAATAAATTTTTGAAAGTAAAATTTTTACTTACACATTTTAATCATTAAATATATCTTTTATGGACATTTTGAAAACAATTTGCATTATGTTTTAATCCTTTGTTTGATTCCAAATATAGATAGTTTAGAAGGAAAATTTTTTCCCAATTTGATATTTATTTACAGTTCTGAACACTGCATTTACAGATAAACATCTAAAAATGAAAAAACATTAGATCATTTATTTTTTTATTTATTTATTTATTTTTTGAGAAAAACTATCCCTTTTTATTATTATTTTAATGAGATAAAAATAAAAGAGTGGAGAATTTAATGAAAGGCTGTATGTTCTGCTTTAAAGCTAGCAACTAAGCAAGAAAACGACTGCAACAACATATTAATAAATTTATTAACTATGTTATCTCTTGTACCCTCTCTTGATGATAAAGATCTACACACTGTCCTAAAGCTTGGCTAGAGAACACCAATGAGATCAGCAATGCCCCTTAATCCGCAGAAGTAGTACGGGTCAGGGTTCATTGCCTTCTGGAACATGAAGGGGGTGTCCAGTGGTGTGCTGGCAAATGTTTAACAACCGGCTCCACGACTACTCGATTGGAACCGGAAGTGGTTACTGAAATATTTCAGCCCGGAACCGGAAGTTGTTACCGGATATCAGAATTGAGACTTCAAATCTGCAATAATTTTTGAGATTTTTTTTTTACAGATTTGTAAGATTTGTGGGACGGTGTACGAGAATTTTCTATATGACGGACCCCTTGGTTGTCTCTCAGTTGCAGTGTTACATTATGCGATGGAATTTTTTGACTAAAATCTCTGGGGTTTTTTCTCCTAACAATATGCAGGATGTATCTGAACGGACTGTACAAACTTAGAGGGTATGTAGTATGAGTGATTCTAAGCAAAAAAGTTCATATGAACATAGGTCCGAATTTGAACGCTAACTGAGATATGAACAGAAATAAAAATGCCATCACCAAGATCGATAAGTTAATAACTCAAGTTCTGTAACATCTAAAATGATGAAGTTTAGTAAAACCACATGGTATATAAAACTGTGTGTACCGTTAAAAATTGATCAAATTCAAGCCAGTAGTTTCAGAATTACGTGTTCAACATCGTAACTCATGCTCACATGCGAGTACTAACCAGCACGTGTTACGTTTTTGACTGCGTAACTCGGAAACTATTCATTGGAATTCTATCAAATTTTAACAGTCCACACAGTTTTATGTACCCTGTTGTTTTACCAAAATTCATCTTTCTAGATGTTACAGAACTTGAGTTATTAACTTGTTGATCTTGGTAGCAGCATTTTTATTTCTGTTCATATTTCTGTTCATATCTCAGTTATTGCTTAGAATCACCCATACTACCTCTCCTCCAAGTTTGTACAGACCGTTCAGATACACCCTGTATACATGAATTAATGTATAAAAATAATAATAATAACTTTTCATGTCTTTGTTGAAATTCAACAAACGGCTCGGGAAATATTACGAAGTTCAACAACCGGCTCGCAAAATCTTAAGAAGTTCAACAACCGGCTCGTGCGAGCCGTTGCGAGCCGGCTCCAGCACACCACTGGGGGTGTCCCAACCTTATTACACTTGATGACACCCAAAAGGCACTTTAACTAACTGGTGACACCCCCCTCCAAAAGACTATATAACTTTCAGATGAACTTTCTCACCTGGTCACATGCCCCTTCCAAAAGGCGCTATAACTGACAGGTGAAGATTCTCACCTGGCACTCCCACCCTCCATAAGGTGGTATAATGATGTGAATAAAAGAACTGGATTGCACGTGAGTGAGGATCAAGCGTACAAGAGTTTTCCCTGAAAATGTAAGCAAGTGATCTGAAATGTGGGAGGAAGCAGCATACAATAAGTACACAGGATATAATGTTTTTCACATTATTGCACATAATATGAGCAGAAAATATTATTAACAGGATAATGGCTAGTATTAATGCCTGTCTTTCGTTTACTGTTTTTAAAATGTCATTTATTGCAGTATATTTATTTTAGTAAATAGTTCAACCCGTTTAAAAATAAATTACTTCTTTATTTGAATTTACCCACCATCCATGCACTACGAAATTATTATTCCAATAAATTTGTGTATTCAATAATTAAGATTAATAAAAAAAATTATATGCTATTTATTCTTGGAAAAACTATAACCCGCTTTATTTGATTTTTAATTATTTTTTATTTTAATTTAGCCAACAGGTATTACTTATTTGACTTTTAGTATTCTCATCAATTCACTAAATAATTATCGAATTATGATTGAATTAGCACATTTTTGCCACAAATAGAGAGGCAGAGAGAGATAAAAAAAATAATTATATAGTTTATTAGTTTTGGCATGATCTCGAGTTTGAACTCGAATTTCTATGAGCCTGCTGCGAGTTAATTTCCTTTTATAATTATACAATAATCTAATACAATGAATCTAAATAATTATTTTTTATTTAAACAAAATAAATTGAAGTAATTTACATATTGGCAAATGTTATAATTTTTGTCAATTTGTTTCTCATTCATACTTGGTTTTGTTTCGCTTCATTTGATAAAGTTTTTGAATACGTTTAAAATCTAAAATTTAAAAACATAGTAATTAATTTTTTCTTCAACTGAGTAGAATGTAAATCACCTGAAACATTTATGTTTCAATTATACATAATATATCCTCACAAATAATATATAATTCAATAACTGAAGAATTTACTTTAAGTTCCGTTTTATCCAACGTTTTCATTTATCCGATACGCGATCTGCCCATTTGTGTTGGATAATCGGGACTCTACTGTACAATAAGCATGAATTATTTTCTCCACGATGTATTAACACTTTATCACAAAAAATTGATAAAGTTCTAAATTTTGTTCAAAATTTATTTTTGTTCAGATAATTCCGAACCTGCGAATAAAGATTACTGAATTACAGTGATCGACAAAAATAAAATATTATATAAATAAACAATTTTCATGTCATTAAATGAAAGATAACCATTAGTACAAACCAGTATTTTGTTATTGTATGACAAAATAATTTAATTTTCTGCTAATATTATCTTCAAATCGGGTAGCTATCAGTGTCTTACATGTGGGCAAAGGGGTTTTTCTCCCACAATTCAGATCGCTCGACTACTTTTGTCGGGGAAACTCCTGTACGCACGGCTGAATGGGAGATAGCTTCACGCGCGTAATCCAGTTCTTTCATTCACATCATTGGCTATCACTGACTGGGGCTGTTCACGTGACTGCTGTCACCACAATTGTACTATTTTTGTACAATGGGGGTGTCAATGTTTTAATTACTTTTAATTAATGTGGGTTAATTAATTTCTTAATTAATTTTTTATTTACCTTTAAATTTCCTGGATTTGGGTGTCTCCATTGGAGAGGTGGTCATGTTTCGTTACTTTTTGATCAAGCTTCCATTCCTGGGTGTGGTCACTTACCTGACTGATGAAATCTTCTTGATTAATCACGTGATTACGGCCATGTTCCAATGTCCTGAGGTTGAAAAAAGTCCTGTCCTGAAGAGTGCCTTACCATGAAGCACCCCAACCTGTGACAGACATGGGGGTCCTTATGCTCTCAGCAAAATGCACTTATGTGATTTTGTCTCATAATATTTAGAATTCTTGCTCGCACTTATAAAACCCCTTCTAGCAGGACATGGTTGACATACTGGCACCTCATTCTGATTGTGTAATTAGTAATTAACTATTGTTCTTCATGCAACCAAATTTCTTCAAAGCTCTTTTACACTTTCATCTAAATAAAACTACTCTTCTTTCATGGTGTATTGTTTGTTTTTTAATTTTCTGATAACAGGTGCATTGTTTCAATTGGCTACTGACAAATCTGATCCGAAGTTTTAGAGGGTTGAAAATTGACATCGCAAACTTTTTCTTTTAAGAATGTTTCTCGCTAAGAATGTTTAATTTTCTTCTACTCTCTGTGATTTTTTGCGTTCTGGTTGCTCAGTCTGATGTTTGTTTTAAATAATTTTGTCTCTCAAGGTTTAATCTTTTTAAGTTCAAGTGTAGTTCGTGCAATTTTGCCAACATTCTATACGAGATTTAAGTTTAATTTAGGTTAAAAATTCACTTTGTCTTTTCACTGTGTGCCAGTGGGTTTAGCATCAGGTTTTCATTCACTGCTTGCGTGGAGGTCTGAGTTTATTTCTCTGTGATTCTAGTGCCCACATTTTTCATCCAATTCCCATTTTTAACCCACTGTACACATAGTGTTAAGGTCAATCCTTGTTTTCCTTTTTCTTTTATCTGCGTTTTTTACTGTTTTGATGTCATTAAATGTGGCTTGCGACTTTTGTTGCCAGACTGTCCTGAGATTGACAGATTTTTTCTGGCATTTTTCATCCAATCTTGACTCTTTACACGTTTCTCTAATCTGATTTCTTTGGTTTCAATAAGTTTGTGTTTGATAATAAATTTCTCTCTCTCTTGATGTTAAACTCTTTACTGGTCAAAACATTTTTGGACAATAACTTCCTAATTAATTTAACACAGATTACAGGTTTTAATTTATGAATCTGGGTTCTCAAATACGCCGAATACTTTCAAGTTCACTTAATTTGATTTAATAAGTGTTTACAACGAATATTATTTAAGCTCTGTTGCTAATGTATTCGTCCTCAACAGCGTTGATTGGTATTTTTTTCAATCATGTGAGCTTGAATTCGGGTGACTGAGCTCTATCAGTGTTTTTCATTCTTTTACACCTGATTTGCTGAGGTTTTTAAACCAAATTTAATGTGTTTCAATGACGTTAATATGTACGTGATGAGGTTGTTGCTGTGCAATGGTTGAATGAATGTTCTATCTGATTTTCTAAACTTCAAAATCCCAACGTATACAAGTTGATTTTAAGGCTTTCATTTTCTGTATATTGTGTGATTTTTCTCTACCAAAAGTACATCAAGAACTTACTAAGGCCCCCTTGTTTATGGTTCGCACTGATTTTTGTTAATGTTAGTAAACAGTGAATAAACGTCATTTTGCGTGCGTTTTCTCTGTTAGTTTTTTAAGTAATTGTCATCGTGGTGTCCGATAAGTGAGAAGACTTATTGCTAAGGGTTTTAACATACAGGGTCGAGACACATTAATATGACCACCTGCAAGTATCCAAAATATCCACCTTTGGCAGCAAGCACTGCAGCTAGTCGACATGGCCGAGTCAATAAGTCCTTGGAAGGTGGTTGCAGGTTTCTGGGACCATTCTGCGATTAGTCCATCCCATAACTCCATCACGATGCCTGGTGGAGGGTCTAGCTTGCAGACATGGCGACCGAGATGGTCCCACAAATGTTCAATTGGGTTGAGGTCTGGGGAGCTTGGTGGCCATGGTAGTAGCTGGAATTCATCCTCATGCTCCTTGAACTAGTTGTGGACAGTTTTGGCTGTATGGCAGGAAGCATTGTCCTTTTGAAAGGTGCCATCACCCTGAGAAAACACTGTCGACATGAAGGGGTGTTATTTTTGACGTGTTCCCTGTACATGACTGACTTAAACTTCCACTGCGTATATCTGCCCTATTAATATACTAACACTCCCCCTATAGTTACGTAGCCTTATCCCAGCTCTTCCCCCCCCCCCCTACTTACCTGGCCCCCGTCAGTCTAAATCAACGTGACCTAAATTTGACTGTTTGTCGTCTTCCTGTAAAAGAAAAAGAAAAAAAAATGATTAGCAAAATAATCGTTCATAAGTAGCTCCTGTATCCAATCTCCTATATTTCGCTTAACGATTTTGAACATAGTTGGGATGAACATATCGTCTTTCTTATAATGGATAATATTGAATTTGCTTAGAAAAATGAAAGAAGAAATGTTGAAATGAACTCTTTAATGTTAAATTGAGTTCCGTTCTAACCAAAGATTTTCTTAGTTAGTGAGATTATAATTGCAATAATATGTTTTGAGAGGAACTTATGTTAGAACCTGATTTGTTAAATACAAGTTAATGTAACTGTTTTTAAATAATTACCTTCATTTGACCGTGATTTGTTGTTGGTCAACAATCTTTAAATTCCGCTTTTCAATTTTATTTATTTCTGAAAAGAACGGGAGCTAAAAGGTTAGAACACCTTAAAAGTTCAGAGTTAAGAACACATTGAAATTTTATATCAAGGTCTATACATCTTTAGCTTGTAAATGATATGTTTGTACAGGAAGGTTCTTTTAAATAAAGCCCTGGTATTTATATCAGACCCATTGCGAGTGATCTCTATAGATGACTTAGGATTTATGATATAAGTTTGAAAGGAAGTTTCTGCTTTGAATTGAACAATTGCTTGGATAGTAGGACCGGGGTTAAGTCAAAGGAATATAATTGAGAGGAATCGTTAGTATAAGAAAAACGATCTTCCGCACTCTTGACTGTTACAACATGTAAAGAATGATTTTTTTTAATTTCAGTATATTTTCTCGAATCATGAGTTTTTAAGTCAATTTCAGAGGTGTATCCTGGCGTTGTCTTCCTGGAACATTCCAGTTCGATCAGAAAAAAGAAACTCTGCTGCATAACATTGCAGAACACAGACCAGACCAACAGAAGCAACCCAGATCATCGCACAGCCTCCACAGGCTTGGATAGTGCGGTTCTTTTCTTACCCTGATGTGCTCATCATCTATGAGGGTTGGTTGAAAAGTAATGCCTCTACGGCTGTAACTTTTTTATCTTTTAACCGATTTCAAAAATATTTATGTAACTGATACTTATATTTGTCCTCTATGTAATGCAGTATTCACTTTTCGACATAGCCCCCATCCCTTTCCACGCATTGCGCATACGGAGAGAAATTCCGGGGTTTTTGTCGACGCCAGGATTGAATGGCAGCTTTGGACCCTCTTCTATAGCGCGATAACGCTCGCCTGCATACGATCCCCACACAACCAGAAGAGTTGCAGCGTTTACAGTTCAAAGATGAAAACCTGCGGCTCAAAGATGAAAGACTTTTCCGATCACCGTTGAAAACTACTCGAGGCTTTATTAATTGTTGAAAACTTTTTACTCAATCCCAGTAATTGCTGCAATCTCTGCTTTGTTTTCTCTGCTAGGAATGAGCAGATAATTTGCTAAACAGGTGGTGGCCTTACAGTATAACAGAGGGACATTAGGAGTTCCAACTAGTTTCGCCATTTATTCCCGGCTTTGGCGAAACTAGTTGGGACTCCTAATGTGCCCCTGTTATACTGTAAAGGCCACCATCTGTTTAGTTAATAGGAACAGTATTATGATCCATCCTTCCACAGATAATTTGCTCTTTCTGAAGCTCGGTGACATCTGTTCCGCGATCATGTGCTGCGTCCACATACATCTTCCTTCAAAACAAATAAAGCGATAAACTAATGCAGGACAAGATAAAGGAAGTATTTATTATCTGCGCAAATTCGCACAAGACTTCAGTAGTATGCCTGTGACTGACTCCTTAGTATTTGCATATTGAATATTCGACAGCGACTTTATTTTGGCTAGGCAGTGTATCATTACCATCATATACAACCATTATTTATCCACTGCAGGATGAGATCTCCTCCAAATTTATGAAGCTCTGAAAAAGCATACTTAATTTGAAGTGAATTTGCCAATAACTCTATACTCTGGCAAATGAAAATTGCAAGCTCATCATAAGAGTGAGGAAAGATCCTAACCTAACCTGATCATCACAAAAGCCAAAAGACCTGAGCCTTAACGCTCTTGGCCATCAAGATTGACATCAGTGTTGCCAATTTAGCAGGAGTATGTCCAGTTTAAAACGCATTTTCATTGTTTTGTGCATTGTTTAATTTTTATGAATAATGTCTCATAAAGGACAAGCGCATGAATTAAAATGCTAAATTGGCAATACTGGTTTGTAATCTGTCTGTAATCAACGATGGTTTAACCCATAATCCTTTACGAAGCCACGCTACAATACTGTTACTAGACCCGAATCTATATATATAAAATTTCTCTGCATGTCTGTCTCTCTGTTCGCTATCCATTCCAAAATGGCTGGACTAATCTTGATGAAATTTTGCATGGTAATTTATGTTGACCCCAGAAGGTTTTAGGCAGGTCAATTGATCCAAAGGAGTTATAACGCTTTTTTACCCCCCCCCCCCACTACATTCTGTCTCTCTTTTTTTAAGGGAATTCTAATTTCTCTGACCACGTAAAGCGGTCATACAAGAAGAAGATAGATTAAAGATAGATAGATAGACAGATAGATAGATAGATAGATAGATAGATAGATAGATAGAAGAAGAAAGAAGATAGAAAAAGATAGATGAATGGGAGGTTTTTCTTGCAGAAAATGAACGAAAGCTACTCGATGACCAAAGAACTGCTTGCAACAGGATAATTGATGCTGTCAGAAGACAGACTGGAAAACGTTTTTTTCTTGATGTGCCTGGAGGCACAGGAAAAGCCTTCCTGATCAACTTTTTCTCGCAAAGATCAGGCAGCAGTGCATATCTTGCTGTAGGATCTTTTGGCATTGCAGCAGCATTTCATACTGGAGGCAATACTGCACATTCAGCTTTTAAGATTCCTTTGAACTTGGCCAAAATAGATTCTTCAATATATAACATTTCAAGGAATTCAGGCAAGCCCATGGTTTTTTTATAAACACGGCTCATTGTTTGGGATGAGTGCACCATGTCATATCGTAAGGCACTGGAAGTTGTTGACAAGACTTTGAATGACATCAGAGGCAGTGACAGTCTCATGAAAGGAGTGACTGTGGTATTTGCAGGAGACTTTCAACAGACGGGAATCTTCATCCCAAAGGCTGATGAGCTGAATGCTTCTTTGAAGACCTCCATTCTCTGGCAACATGTGCAGAAACTGGAACTGAAGACCACTAGGAGAGCCCGTCTGTTTGAAGATTTAACAGCTGAGCACTTTTCACAGGAACTGCTTGCTACTGGTAGCAGAGGATTGCCGTTTTTTTACGAACAGCTGAACATGCATCAACTGCCATGTGAACAGATAGTTGGCACAATAGATGAACTCAAGGCAAAAGTCTTTTCTAGCATGAACAACAACTACTAAGACTCCACCTGTTTGTGTGAGCATGCGATTTTGGCTCTACAAAATGAAGTCAAATATATCAAACTGGATCTGCTAAAAAAAATCAATCTAGCTCTGCTAAAAATATTACCTGAAACAGCAAGTTCTTTCCGATCTATTGACACTATTGTCAATCAGGATGAAGCTGTGGAGTTTTCATGTGAGTTTCTAAACTTTGTCCAGCCACCTGGAATGCACAAATTAATCCTCCAAGTAGGAGCTAAGTGTGCTGTTGAGAAACTTGGACCTTCCACGATTGTGCAAGGTTAGTCATGAAAAGCATGAAGCCTCATATAATGGAGGTCATGATTATGGTCATCACAGGGAAATACAAAACTGAAATTGTGTTCATTCCAAGAGTCCCGCTGATTGCATCAGACACAGATTTGCCACTTCAGCTCAAGAGACTGCAATTACCTCTTAATCTCAGTTTCGCTATGTCAATCAACAAGTCTCAGGACAATCACTTAAGGTTGTTGGACTTGATATAAAGTCTCCTTGACTTTCTCATGGCCAGCTATATGTTGGTTGCTCACGTGTTGACATTCCACATAATCCTTACATCTAATTTAACCAAAAAGGTTTCACTAAGAAAATTATTTATTTGGAAGCTTTGCATTAACTAATTCCTTGCTTTCTAAGGGTTTGTGTTTAACTTAAGTTTTTTGGTTTGTTCAACAAAATAAATACTTTTAATTAAAAACTGTTCTTGACAAGTTTTTTCATTTATATTAGATTTCACTGTTTAGTTTTCCATGTTTAGTTTTTAGTTTACAGCTTTTTTTTTTCTTTATTAAAACACAAGCAACGCCGGGTATTAAGGGTAGTTTTATATATAAAAATTATCTCGGTAGGACTTGGTAGTCTAGATTTTAAAGTTCGAAACTAAAATTATTTTTAAAAACCGGGAAGACTTCAGATCGAACCCCGATAAGGCGAAGCATACTATGATAAATTGAGAATCGTGGATGTTATATGACGATAACACAAATAAAACCACTGGAAATCAATTTTCACACAGAAGATTTTACTGGAAAGAGCGTTTCAGTTTCTGTTATCGTCAGTGTACTTTTAATGTCGCCCACACAAAAAGATTTAGTTATAACAAAAATAAGGAGCGCAACGTTATCTGGGATTCAGTAGATTGTACTTTTGGGGTTCCACCTAATTAAATAATTAAACATAATTGGAAAGTAAGTAATAATTAAAACTGGATTTAATTCTCCAAACATAAGCTAAAGATATTAATGGAAAAAAAAGGAAAAATTCCACGACCTGGATTCGAACAAGGGACTACAAGTATTACGGCTACATTTTAATAATTCATAAACCCTTTTGTAGCTGACTGAATAGGTGAAGTCACGAAGTGAATGTGACGAACAGAATGTGTCGATTCGACAGAGTGGCGAAACGATTCTGGGACGAAATGAATGTGACTATTTCAATGTAATTTGCTGAATCCGTCCAGTCTACTGAGTCAAATCGATTCTGGGGCTTACGGATATAAAGACTTGACTAAATGAAAAAAGGAGTCAAATTGACTTGAGTGTCAAAATGATACTGAGCGAAATGAATGTGACAATTTGAAGCATTGAAAAAAGTTTCAGACCATATGATGTGTGACGAACTGATTTTTAAATTATTTATTTATTTATTTGTTTATTTATTAATATGCATTCCAGAAGGAATAAAGTATAATTAGGAAAGTAAACCATCAAAAATAATGAAAAATATAGAAAATTATTGGGAATACATCAGTTACTGTATAAAATGTTTGCAGTATAACAATTCAGGATAGTATAACTATTATTCAGAGTAGGTTAGTCATGGTCCATTTGTCCGTTGATATAATGTTCCGTGATCATCGAAAATAGGGTAGTTCGGTTGGTAGTGGTAAATACTCCAGAATTCGCTATTTATTAGGAGCTTTAGCAAAAATCTACTTATAAAAACGCACGCTTGTACTGAACGTTTATCTGGTCGTCCGACCATCCGCCGTTAGCACGATTACTTGAAAACGGATGAACTGTTTAAAATTATGTTTTTAGAAATATGAATATGAAATTTAGCTCGGCTGTATCAACTTTTCAGGCTTTTTCGTGGACCCCTTTTTCGAATTCACGTGCTATAACAGCGACCATAAAGAATACCAAAATAATGGCATGTCATAGAACAATTGATTTGTCAAGAATGAATAAACTGCTATTTTCATTATCATTTTGACAATTATGAAATCGTTTTGTTGAGGCTCAGTTACTCAATCAATCAATATTTGAGCAATAAAATAGACGTAAATTTGGAAAGAATTAAATGAATTTCCGTTGGTTACTAATAACTAAGCTAACCTTAAATTCTCGAATTTAATATTACTTCTATGCCACAGCTAAAGCTCCTTGGAATATTTACAAGATTTTATTCTCATTTCATTTTGGAATTTTTTTACTATTTATTAGAAGAAACGGCAAAGTAATGCTATCATATTTTATTTGTTACTATTGTTTCAGAAAAGTATATACATTTCAATTATCCAATTATATATAATTATTATAGATATAAAAAGGAAGAAAATAAAAAATATTTTTTATTAATATACTTTCAATGACTAAATTCAAAAAAAAGAAGCATCATTTCCAATGAAATTGGGAAATATCGTCAATGACTTCCTGGGTTGATAAATTTTTTATCATAATTATTAATACAAATCTGCATTAACCCTTTTAGGACGGGAAAATTTTGATCAAAAACGGGAAAATTGCGCTAATTTATTCAAAATTTTTTTCTAACCAAAGTATATCTATTTATGGCGAATTTTTTTTTGCATAGTTTTTATTGATGTTTAGGCCACTATATGAAACAGTGTATTTTATATTATGTGCATAATTTTTAAAAATAACTCTGAAAAATACAAATATGAGTAAAGAAAAATTAATCTTGTTTTAATGAATTTTTAGAAAAAAAACGAAAATTATTTCCAATTAGTAAGTTAGGCTGAAAATGTGAAGTATTTCATTGTCTGTATGAGAATTAAAAAATAATTAAGAAATTTTATTTATTATCAATGTTATGAATTTTTTTTCATAACTATGTGGAGATTTCAAGGGTTTGAAGTTGGCGCCATGACGTAATTTAATGCTAGTTGACGTAATCGCGTAGATCTAACTACAACCAATCAAAATCCAGGCCCCGCCTCGATCCACCAGAGAGCTCTTGAGAATGTGATTTTATGTGCATTTTATACAAAAAAATAGCGCTTGTAAATTGCATATATGCTAAAATAAAATGAAATATTCATTGTTTATAAAGTAAACAATAAACGAATAAAATTACATTCCAAACTTTCTAAGCATTAGTGCTGCGCGATGTCGATGTTAAACATCGACACATCGATGATTTTATAGTATCGATGTTGGCATCGATGTTTTTCCTGCTACTGCATTATCGATGTTGTTAATTGTTATACGTCTCTTACGCTTCTCAGATGGCAGCACCGTTTTTTCTAGTTTCAGCGCTCATAGCAGTGAATTTATAAGTTCTTTTAAGCGGCAAAGTTTTTTTTAACATATCTTATATCGATTCCAAAATCGATTTAACATCGAATGGTTTTGGAAACATCGATGTGTTTGAACATTGAAGCGGCCCTGGGGTGGGGGGGTGGGGGATTTCGGAATGCATTCTGAAATGACGTCATCATGGCGGCAGTTACACCTTATTGTTGTGAATCCGCCAACATTTTACTTTATTTCTATTTTCTAAATTCATTTTATGAATTATCATTATACGTAAAGTAAAGAGTAGACTCTGAGAATTAAAATAAAAAAAAGTTCCCTATACCCACGTGCAATAGCAATCTCGCAATTTGGCGCGAAAGTTGAAACTTATGAAATCAAAGACAAAGAGGTCACTAAAATTACAAGGATGAAGCAAAGGTAAGATAAAAAAAATTTTATATATACTTATGCAGAAAAACGTGTATGGAACAATTAAGGAGGCTACGAAATTTTATAAAAAGCAGGTCTTTGCTAAGTACAGAGTAAATATATTTTAAAATGAAGAAGTTTATAATGGGTATTTGAGATCGACGGTTAGTTTGTAACATCCACGCCAGTTCATTTAAAATTAATTATAATAAATACAATAATTCATTCTCCAAGCTAATTATACTGTATTATTATAGAGAAAGGTTTACTGTATAGAATACAGTAATTTTCGTTTTCTTAGACTGAATGAATAAAAAGATAAAAATTTTTATTTCTGACTATATTATAAAAACGAGTAAAAATGCCAAAAGGCACTCTGTCGTCCCTAAAAGGTTAAAACTTATTTAACTATTATGAGCATAGAGACTGTAATAAAATTTAAATATTAGTAAGGATGTATTAATTTTCATGAACTCCGTTGATTTTTAAACCCTATTCAAAATGAACGCGCGAATCTTATTTTTAACAGCATCGCGAAAAGTTTCGGTTTCGAGGAGATGCTGACAAACGCCATTAGATGGCAGCACGTTAAAACCCCCCTAGTTTGTGCGTGATGATGGGTCCTGCTTTAACATTGAAGAGACACACTCTCCCTTATGAGCTCTTGGTACAACATTTGACAATTTCCTACTGACCAGATAAAATAACATTTGTGGCCATCAGCTATTTTGTAGCAATGACGTTTTATTGCTTGGCAATTGTTTTACCCTTAGCAACGCATGCGCAAGCAAATTAATATAAGTTGAGGCAGCACAAACAATCAAAATACATACTGACGATTTTAGTGAAACCGAAACTCAGGGTATTGCCAACTTCCATTTTCGGGTTTCGAATATTTTCTCCAATGGCATTACAAACTACAGCCGAAAGTAGGCTATACCCAGACCGACTGTTTACATTTTGAACAAGGATAAGAAGTGAAGGATGTGTTTATATCACGTGAAAAAAGCTGCCCGATCATCGAACGGGGGCTTCTCTGCGACGCACATTTCCCCCCAGATTTTGGTGGTGCCACTTGCGTGTGCGCGAGCCTTTCCTTTTTATCCTTATACGTTCTTTGATTCAATGGCGAAAGAATGTAGCTACTTATTGGTTTTATAATGTCTTAACTGTGTACCCTTTCATATTTTCTACAATTTTTGAGGTAAAACGTTGAAATATGGACTGTAGCTTCCTACGGGCATGTCCCTCTACACTATTTAGTTTGGTTTTGATTGGTACACTGGGGTCTGAATGACGGGGGTGAGATTCAGAGAAGACAACATATCTATGTGCTATTTAGGTACGAAAAAGGTATGAAATTCAGTATCCAGATTCCTCTAGGCAAGATCTATTTTACTATGAAGTTTAGGCACAGTTGTTCCATTGGAGTCAGATTTGCGGGGGTGGTATTCACTTGGTCTTTAGAACTATGGCACATATGGCTTATGATATATTGTACGGGTCCCAGACCCTAATTAATGCAGTCGTCTGCGCCATTAAAAAGAATACCAATTTTAGTTAGAGTCTGGTCCGCCCTTCCATTCGTGAAAATAAACGGGTAGCCGAGGTTCGTTTTGGTCAGACCCGGTCGTGAAAGTGCACCGGGGTTTATAGTATTATGAAAATGAGGTTTTAGAGAAACCATGGGAACAAGAGTATTAAGTATAAACACACACATTTATTCTATAATAACACATTATATACAGTAAAAATAACATATATATCTTCAAAGGTAAATTTTAATCAAAATGAGTTGTTAAGTTATTACACACTCTTTATATTAAATTCTTCCATTATTAACAATTATAAGATCTGAATTCTCCGTTTATCAATTTCAGTTATGATATTACAGATTAAATTCTCACACTTCTATAATTGACATTATTCTATCTCAATAAGCTTCTTAAAACTCTTTTTAATTATTTTTACAAAACAGCTGTTATCTCAAGCACTGTATTTAAAATCTCAAGCATTTTATTTGGATAATTTACTTACTCTTCTCCTCACAAATAAAAGTTAATTAAGCAAAGTTTCTAAAATACAACATTCTAACATTTTACTGAGTTCCGTGACCATATGATATGACAAATGAGAAAAAGAATGCGCACCATTACCCGGTCTTCTCGTCGTCTCCGTCGTTGCTCGTTGCTCGCTGCATTGAGTGGCGGGGGGTGGCGTGATTTCTTCCTTGTCGGGCTCCGCGAAAGTTTTTAACTAACATTGGCTTAAATTATAACAATAATCATATAATAGTTATATTTTATTTGTTCTTTGGTAGGGAATAATAAAACTGTTTCTAGCTAAAGGCAGTTTTCTAGTGAAGGTGTTTCACTCTAAAACAACACATGACTTTTTCATAGTTCGTCTCATCTTCCTCCATCTTTCTGTATGAACTCACACAACGACAGGTTCTCCGAAGATCTCGCCATCAACTGCTCAATAGTCTCTCTAAAGATTGTAAAGAGACGCCGGTCACTGACGGTAAAATAATCATTGCTGATTGGTCAAAAATTCAATAGGTGCTCAGGAATTGATAGCAACGGCACAGAGCTCGCTATCGAGGAGGAGGGGGGGTTTCAGGGTGAAAAGACGATCTCCATTCGACTCGACAGAGCTAACTGTAAATTAACGACACTGTCAACCAACTACGAAAAAAAAATACTTCAACTTCACGAACGTATTGTTTAACAATTCCAACGGTTTCAATTATAATCCGTTTTATAAAAAAGTTATAAAATCGTTCCCAACCTGTTTATAATCTTCAACAAAGATCATGATTGTTCTTAATAAATAGAACAATACAAACAGAGGGTGCGGGTCGTCACAATATCATACATTCAGAAATGATGAGAAAGGAAAGAAAAAACGATTTTTTTTAAAATTTTCTACATATTACGCTCGAAAAAATTATTTTTTGATTAAAAAACTTGGGGAGAGGTAAAAATTGCAGATAAAGTGGTAAAAATACATGAGTTGAACATCTGCTAATTGCCTTACCCTACTTGGGGAGAGGGAGAGGGGGGGATTAATTTCTTTTTAAGAAATGTATAAATGTATTTCTGCTTACTGCTAAAGCTCCTCCTTGGAATGCTTACAAGATTTTAATTTGAAATTAAAGTTTGCTTTATGCTGTCATCATCTGGAAACATACATTAACTGGTTGTTGGCTGATTTTATTTTCTTGATTTGGATGTATCAATAAAATCGATAATGCTACGGATGATCTCGTTCAATAAATCGTCTACTGTAGAGTATGATATCAAATCGGGGTGGTGGTTTTTTCCAAAATCAGTTAACCAATGTCAGGAGACCGTTGAGTCTTCAAACAGACTTTTTTTTCAAAAAAAAATAGAGCCGTCATTCTGAAAAACACATTAGAATCAAACCGACTGACATGTCAATAATTGTTTTTATGCAGACCGTTCTAGATGACGTAGTTTAGTAAAATGTCTATATTAAAGTGATTGATGAAACATTTTTATCATATTTTCCGATTTTAAATCGATTTTTCATTACATCGAATATATGATAAATGCAGATCGATATCTATTACGATTCGATTCAAAAGAAAAACCAACAACACTAAACAGTAACTCAATTTCATTAAAACGCGCGAGTGTCACGTTTGAAAAATGTTAAAAATGTGGTTCATTAATTTCATTCAGTACAGTGAAAACAAGACCACATAAGGATCGTGTCATTTGCTCCTGATGAAAACCTATACATTGAAACAGAGTAAAGACAAATTCATCAATAACACAGGGTGATTCCGTGAATTTCTGACCATTTCAGTACTATGATTTATTGACCCATTAATGTTTACAAACTTAGCATTTCAGTATGATATTTTAGGCAGTTACGAGTTTTTATTCCCGTAGAAAAGTCTTGATGATATGCTTAATGTGGCCATTACGAACGTTTTGAACTGCTCGCAGTCGAATGGTGAAGTTGTTCATAACTCTATCCAGGATTTCTGCATCCACAAGGGTGCAGCAGTCGACGATGCTTTGTCGCAGCTGGTCTAGGGTTCTTGGTGCTGTATTGAACACACTGTCACATGGATTTAGATCAGGACTCGTAGGGGGCCAAAGAAAGCCACCCCCGAATCGATCTGGAAACCTGTTTGAAAGGACACGATTTCCGAATTTCTGATTGAGAAAGTCAAGCACTTCATTAGTTGTGTGAGGCCTAGCCCCATCCTGTTGAAACCATTGATGTCGAAAATAACGAAGTGCTTAGAAAATAAATAAATAAAAACAATTAAATAAATTAGCATGGCAATGAGGTAGAAAGTAGTTGTTTATCCCTGAAGAGCACCAACTAGCAGTCAGATATTGAACATGCCTAGGCACGCAATTTCTAGCTCGATGAAGAGGCCTAATCTCTCGAAGGCCACTGGTTGCACCAAAATTATAAGAACACACACACTTGTTCGTGCGTGATGTGATATTGTCTCGTGTGCTGTGCTTGTAAATAAGCTAAACATCGTTATTTTCATTCAATAACGTTGGTGTAACAAGCGAATAAAATGAGCAAATGATAAATTGAGCATATTGTGACCTTCCAGGTTAGTTGAATTTTTAATTTCGGTCCTTTAGGCCTATCGTGCGCTCATTTTTAGAGGTTGGGGCATGGAAAATGCCTGATTTTATGGGTGTAAAACGTCTTTTTGTGGAAGTTATTAACTGTTTTTTTTTGCTACTTAGAGATAATTTTGCTTGTTCCATTGTTTTTACAATGTTTCTTTTGGAGAGAGATTGGAGAGAGAAACGGCACCTGCTGCTTATGGAGAGAATCTACTTCCAAAACTTTGTATCAATTAACGAAACATGCACGATCCATAAAATCAAATACAACTCTTATGTACATATACTATGTACTTTTAGACGACTATTTAATGCACGTTTTCTTTAATCAGTCCAAAATTTCAATTTAATCGAAGCATCACGACGACCAGTTCAGTGGGCTTCCATTTTAAGCTCTTCCTACTAGAGAAAGCGGAAGTTGAGATAGGTTCAGACATGCGCATTAACGAACATTATGAAGGATAATTATGTATAAAATTAATAAATAAAACCATTTTAAAACTTCAAATAACGTTTAATTTCCATTTAAAAATAACGAAAATTTTCCTTGGAATGTTTATAATAAGTGACAAACAACGGTTTTGGTGCTGCGTTTTCTTTGAGGAGAAATAAATTCTTTTCGATGCGAGTGTTGAACTTTTCGCTATAGACGTAAGGTTAAAAGTTATAAATATACTAAAAAATTTCAGACACCTGCTAAAAAATCAAGTTTTAATCGTACGAATTAAAAAATGCACTAATCGAAAGAAAACGCTCGAATGTGGATACGATTTTGGCTCTGTGGATACGATGTTTTCCTGATCTGGCCACATAATGAAGACTCTCCTATCTTTTATAACCCATTCTAACTCTATCCACCCCTCTATTATTCTATCACAAGTGTTTTCTCACAAGTATTCTATCACAACTGTTTTCTCATAATTATTCTATCACAACTGTTTCTTTTTTGGATGTCTCTATCTCTATCACTAACAATAAATTGTCTACTCTATAAGAAGCCCACTAACAGGCACCAGTACTTACACTATGATAGCTACTATCCACACTATTGCAAGGATAACATCCCTTTAGGTCACTTAAATCGCATCCATAGAATATGCACTAATCAGTCTGACAAGGACGTCCATGCTAACGCCCTTACCTACTCCCTTAAAGCAAGAGGCTACCCCAATTCTGTCATACGCGCTTCTATCTATAAACATCGCAATTCCTGCTCTAACAACAATCCAAAACCTTCTCCAGCCATAGCAATACCTAGGTTAGCTCTTCCCTATCATCCACCCGTCAATAGTATTAAAAACATCCTAAGAAAACATCAACATATAATTGACAACTATCCTCTTCTCCATTCCATTCGACCAGAACCACCTAAACTTTCTTTTAAACGGACATCTAATTTCAAAGATATTTTGGTCCATGCTGCTATTACTAAACCACGCACTTCCACTAAGGGATGTTCACCTTGCAATGAAAAGTGTTGTGGCGTTTGCCACTTTCTTAACCCTGCGATCTCCATTTCCAGCAGTGCTTCCTCCTTTACTTTCAAAATTAACCAGAACCTGAACTGCATTTCTCACAACCAAATTTACCTGTTACATTGCAAAGTATGCCAGAAACTGTATCTTGGTGAGACTGGCAATACCATACGTTCCAGATTTGCCGAACATAAATTCGACATTCTTAGCAATGCTGACACCCCTGTCACTAAACACTTTAATTCCCCTGGCCACTCTTTGCAGGCCATCAGCCTTTATATTCTTCGTAGTAACTTCCATAACATAAAAGAGAGAAAGCAGTTCGAGTCTTTTCTTATTTGGAAATTCAATTCTATCACCGATAATGACATTAACCTTAGCAAAGGCACCCTTCCTTCATTACCTATCCCATATCCCTCTCCTTAGTTTGTCGTAATCTCTGTGGGCCATTTTCTTTTTAGCTTTTTTTTTTCCTTTTTTTTCTTTTACCTCTATGTTCATTTTGTGTCCATCCCTGCATACACACTTTTTCTCATAGGCTTCTTGTACCCTTTTATTTCAGTGACCTTTGACGGTGCTCTTATATGTGGTACTATTTTACAGGGTGACTAGCGACCGGGAATTGCCAGGGAATTTTTCTGCAACCGGGAACAGTCAGGGAATCATTAATTCGCAAATTTTGAACAATGTAAATAATATTTTTTAATGATAGCCTTTTTTTTTGTCTGCTGATGATCAGGTAAAATCAAGGGAAATTCAGGGAATTTTACAAAATCTTTTTGCTAGGTACCCTATCATTCCAAACGTTTTTTATAATTTTAATTTCATATGTGTTATACTATTGTATTTTTCTCGCCGCCCTCTTATTATTTCCTATTTGTCCTTTGTCCTGTCCTATCATAACACGTCTTCTAATTAATCTCATTTGTTCTCTTCTTGTTTTTCTGCCAATACCACATTAGTATTCCCTATGCGAACTATATATAAACCTGTCCGTTAGTACTCCTTTCATAACTTCAGGATAATTCACTAACATTCTATTTGCTTTTAGATAATTATCCGTTTTGCTTTGATAAAGGATAGTCTCTATCTGAAACGTCTGGTTTTTATTTTGATTTTGTTTTTATCAATTATTTTTTAATTATTTTTGCTTATTATATCTTATTTCTTATTCAATTTGTATTTTTAATTAATAACTATTATTCATTACATAACTAAATCAGTATGTACGATCATTGGTCTCAGATAAACACGTTTAATGCGAAACATGGGTCCAGGAATGGATGAAAGGGAAGGGGGACTTAAACGTCAAAATTAGTTTCTCGTATGCTTCTATCGTAAGTGATGTAGCTAATTAATACATGTAAATTAAGAGACTATTAATCTGTAAGCTATGTTTATTTCTTTATATCAATAATAATGAAAATTATAGTTAAATAAAATTAATAAAACAAGTTCATGTTACTAGAAGATTGAATATTTTTTTCCTCAATAATACTGTATCGTTTGTCATCTTAGATCAGTGTTTCTCAAACTTACATGTACTGTAGATCAGTGTTTATCTTGCAGCAAACTAAAAATTTCTAAAAATTTTCGCAGCACACCTGAAATAATCTTAATTTTTGTGAAGAATTATTTTATTTGTTTAGGGTGGAAAATTAATATTTTTTAATTTATTAAAGCAATTTTCTCGCGACACACAGTTTGAGAAACACTGTCTTAGATAATAAGAAAATATAATATTCTTTTGAAAAACGAAATACACTTGCATACAATAGGTTAAATACTGGGGGGAGGGGGGAATGTAAAGTATTGTGTATACCATAGGTGTGAAAATTTAGGCTAATTTTCTCTTAAAATTACACTCAACAACCAAAATATATATACACTCACCCCCCTCAACTAGTCGTTGACAGGAAAAGAGAGAAATATCCATCATTCTTCACCAAACCATCGTTTGCATAGTTTATTGACAAAAAGGCATTTTCAATTTTCAGAGGATGGAAATGCCACTTGCATGATAAATCAAGTATTTCATGTCAGATAAAGTTTAAGATAGGATCTCCTGTAAATATTGAATCATGTAATACTATGAAATGCTCATATTTTAAATTTAATATTTATATGTTGTTTCAAGTTTTCTTTAAAAAAATTAAATTTTACCCTAAGAAGTATTTCTCTTTATTTTATGATTTTTATTGAACTTGTTACCTCAATTCTTTCCTCTGTGGTCAAAGCCATCTTCAGTTACCTGCTACAAAATGAAAGACAAAATGTGTTGCAACTTTTTAACTGTAACTGCTACTTCAAATCTGTTTACAGGAATGAAATTGTCAGAAAATGCTGATGTTATTTGATATATCATACGACCCCCTTTCCATTTAAAGAAATTTACTTAGAAACAAGATGGCCAATTTTATGATGGCGGTCATGTTTGGGACATACCATAAAACATAGACGACCTCACCCATACCTTACTGGAATGTTCAGATTTCCCAATTCCTGCAAGGTTTTCGTAAAAACAGGGTGTACTGCGACTTTTGACTCACCCTCATTTTGGAAAGTTGATGCCCATTGGTTTAGCGAATATACACACACATATGCACTCCCCCCACACACACATACAAACACACTCACACACAGCGTACACACACACACTCACACACACAAACACACATATTCATTTTTGTTAATATATATAGAATATGATTCCCACAAACACATTTTTTAAAAAATGTAAACTTTCGCAGGTCCTTTCACTCATGTTTGAGATAATTTATTTTTCTTTTTAGCTATGAGACACACTTTATTAAGAAAGAAAAACAAAAAAGAAAGAAATGGAATGGAAATGAAATTGTACAGTCGTCTACAAAAGTATCTAGCCACCTTGCAAGGTTATTTCTGTGCAAGGTAGCTAAGTACTTTTGTTGCCGACTGTACATAAAATGCCTTGAAAAACTTGTAAACATATGTACAAGTATGAGCAAGAAAAGGGACAATAAGAGGCATGAAAGAAAAAATTATAAATGATATAAATGACAGACTAGCTGACCGTTCTGCAACTCTGTTGCTTAAAAAAACTACACCACAAGGGAGTAAGATTAGCCAAGAAAAATTTTAAAAAGGCAGTACAGTATTTATAAAACTAATGAATTTAACTAAAAGAACTTAACTGGTGTCGACAACAATTTCAGAATTCTTCTCTGACGGGTTCGCCCGGCTAATCACACGTTGCGCAAGTATGTGGAAAGGGTTGTAGACTGTGTCGAAAAATGAATAGTTCATTACACGTGGGGGGGGGGATATTGCATGCAACTTTCTGTTTGTCCTGCCATGCATCCAGTTTTCACATTTCCCACCATTTTGTATCCACTAGCGTGCTGGAAAGAACGAGTATTGGTCAGAGAAATTCTGCAACTAAAACAGAAAAATCTATACGGGCATTTAAAACAAATGAACAACTGGAGTTTCGAATAGAGCGAGAGCTTCTACGTCAAGAGCAAGAAAAACTTGAGTCTAAAGTATCTGATGATATTCCGCAGCGGTGAGGCAGGTCAAGAAGAGTTTAGATAAAATCCCGGTATATCATCTAGAACTCCTGTGTTTCGTATTTTTCGTAGGAACACTATTTTTCCTTTGCTCTCTGTTGTATTCATTGAGTTATTATTTAAACAATTGGGAGTTATACTTTGATTTTTTGAGATTGTTCTGTTTACCTACAAGTGTAATTATCCCGGGCAATGCCGGGTACCTCTGCTACTTATATTTATAGAAGATTGTTACAAACTGAACCTTATCTATCTTGCACGAACTTTTCATGGCATTACTGATCATGAGATATTTAGTGTTGGTTCATGCAGAGTGTTTGTGAAATGCGTGTTGATACCACTGTTGATAACTATTGTTGCACAAACTTTGCTTGCATTGTTGGTCATGAGATATTTCTTATTAATATGGCCAACTCGAGGAATAGAAATAACGAGTGTGGAAGAGGGCGTTGACGTCATCGGAATCTTGAATATCGTCCAAATTCCGTGACACACACCCACAAACAAACATTCATCTCTAAATACAGGGTGTTTCATAATTGGTGTCTCGTCTTTAAGGCTAAACAACGGCTCAAGGGGAACAGGTGGGGGGTAAATGAATATTGATTATTTGGTTTTGATGTCCACTAATTCCGAATAAGAACATTTCGTGTCCCTGGGGGTGAAAGGGTAAATTTAGAAAATTTGCATATTGTCGGGATAGGAGTTAGACCCAATGTGTTATTTAAAAACTTGTAGAGCATCATGTAAAATGTAGGTTTAGCAAAAAACTCGGTGAAAAAATCTCATTCCCTGCCCTTTATCAAGTGGGTAAAGTGAAAGGTATGGCTAGCCGATGTGGACAAAAACCATACTTATTAGAAAACAGTAGGGCCTACATTAATGAGAATGAATGAGTCGTTACCCTGAAAAGCTATTAAACTCGACCGGGCTTTTCCCCCCAGGAAAATTATTATGAAATTTGAAAACTGTACATGGGAAATGGGAAATGTTTTTGTCTACATTAGTTAGCCATACCTTTCACTTTACCCACTCGGGATGAGATTTTTTCACCGTGTTTTTTGCTAAACCCACATTTTACACGATGCTCTACAACTTGATAAAAAACACATGGGGTCTAACTCCAACCCCTACAAAATTAAAATTTTCAAAATTTACCCCTTCACCCCAAGGGACGCGAAATGTTTTTATTCTGAATCAATATTCATTTTCCCCCAATCTGTTCCCCTTGAGTCGTTATTTGGTCCTAAATACGGGACATCAATTATGAAACACCCTGTATATAGATTCACTAGCAGAGAACCTGGCGTTGCCTGGGATAATTACACTTGAAGGTAAACAGAACAACATTATAACTCCTAACTGGTTAAGTAATAACTCCATCAATACAACAGAGAGCAAAGGAACTATCCATTCTACGAAAAATACGAAAAACTAGAACTATATATAAATAGAACTAGCAGAGGACTCAGCGTTGCTTGGGATAATTACACTTGTAGGTAAGCAAAACAATCTCAAGAAGTTAAATTATAACTTCAAATTGGTAAATAATAGCTCAACCAATAAAACATCCATTTTAAAGGACTATCCATTCTAAGAACAATTCGGAAAACAGGAATTCTAGGTGATATACGGGGGGACTTTTTTAACTTCTTTTTGACTTGCCTCAGATTAAAATGATATCCATCTTCACCACCAGGGAACATCACTGGATACTTTAGACCCAAGTTTTTATTGCCCTTGACGTAGAAGTTCTTATACCCTCTTGCTCTATTCGAAACTCACGTTGTTCAGATTTTTCCAATGCCCATATAGCTTTTTCTGTTTTAGGTGCAGAGTTTTTCTCACCAATACTCGTTCTTGCTCTTTCATTTCCAGGCACATAAATTTTTACCAGTCATCTGGACGTTTGATAGGGAGCTCTAGGGAGACACGTGTGACACCTTTGCCTCCTCAATAGACACTGCCTTATTTGTGGCCTGTTACAGCATCATCTTTTAAGCTCATTATTAATAATTCTTGGAAATGAACGTTCCATTATCACATTATCAGCATGTTTTATAGTTAAAATTAATATAGAAGCATTCACCAACACATCAAGGAATAACACCACTGACTACGAACAATGCAAAAGATATTCAATACAATACCAAAATAAAACCTTTCACAAACAGAAAAAAATACCAGAACAGATACCAAATGTCACGTGGATTTGCAGAGTAACAATGACAAGAGACAGAAAACGAGAATTGGTAAATAAATAAGTCTTTTTATTTCGGAGTTGAATAACAGCACCAGGAGAAAATTTGATAATTAAGGTCACTAAAGTCATTCAAATCTATGATGTCAATGCAGTGGTAACTTTAGCTGGGTAACTTGCCCTAGACTGATAGTTCTACTTAATTAACTTCATTACGAAAAGAGGATAATTGAGGCTCGCATAAAAGATTCACGACCCTCCAAATTCCAAGTGGTGGCTCCTAAATGTCGAAAAATGTCGAAGTAAGATGTCATATCCCAGTTGAGAAGATCTGGGAAAAATATTCGTCAATTGGTGTGAAGAAAATGTAATCGGGGTCCCCAAAGAACAACTACCCCACGGGATGCAAAGGCAATCTGACTTATGGCGATCCGGAAGTAGACGGCACTATGGAAAGAATCACTTGCACAACACAAGAAGAGCTACCCCGCGGAATGCGAAGGCAATCCTCTTTTATGCAAATAAAACCAGAAATATCGTTGATTGCCCAGTTCATCAAAATATCACACAGAATTAGAAGCTGATGACCTCCTGATGGCACCGGGAAGATGGACAGCAATTTTAATACGCTTTCACAAAGGCACTTTAAATCATAACACAATTGCAAACTAATATTAGGCAATCATTAGAAATAGGCACTTTGGGTCGATTTGTCATAAATATCTTTGTATCACTAAAATTGCTCATAAAGAAAAATAACACAACAAGAATTACATAACACTCACGTTGCAATACCGCTCTGGGCTCTTAAATTACTGGCACTATTTTGCATACCTCGTTGCTTATGTAGTAGGCACAACACACAACTATAGAAGCACTCAAGTAAAATTGCAGTAATAGATCGGTTTGCACTCACTATCTTTTAAAAGTCGCTGACTCCACCGCTACACACTTTGCAGGCTTTGTCATCGATCACTGTCGGTACGCTGCTCTTTAATACAGAAAGTGAAGGACAATGAGTTAAAGTGCGGACTCTTGGCATTAAACAAACGTAATATTAATTCTCGCTATTATTACGCCTGGACAGCACCTTACTTTGTCGATAAGTCCAAAACTATGCGATTCTGAGGCTAGGTGTGCTTTCAGCCGGTGACGTCAATCTTTGCAGGTAAGCGAAGCTTGGAAAAAGAGTCTTTGTACAATAAGCAGTTCATGCAAGAAAATCAGACGAATACCCTGGAATGATCCCTCCTGTGCCGCTGCACAGGCAAGTTTACACGTAAAAAGGAAACACTCCGAGAGCGTCGTCGTTTTCTACAAGTTCGTCGGCGTCCGGTGAGAATAATGTTTTAAAGTCTTTAATTACGAACTGTCTGTAATTGAACGCGGAATATTGCCAAATTCCTTAGGCCCTGTGCCTGGGCATTAATCTCCAAGTTTATAGAGGAAAAGTTCCTACCATTAATTATGCATTCAGTTCTGGCGTTTTCTCTGTTGCCTCTTAACAGCCGGCGTCTTCCATTCTCCGGCGTGGGGAAGTCGTGTCGCTGACGAGATGGCTTCTCTTCGCTTGAGAAATTCCTCGTCGCTTGAGATGCGGCCTTCAAATATTCGATGAGATTTTTCAAGGCTTGCTCGAGCCTACCTTGCAATGATGCTGCCTCCCGTCGAAAATTTCCGTCCTCGGGCTCGCTGCTCGTTTCGTAAACCTTGTATTGTTCACCCCTCTCGCCGACCATTTTTACAAAGTCGTCACCGTACGTCTTGCTCCTCCATTAAAACTCTCTCGACGCCGTTCATGGCATGTACGTTCCATGGGATTTAATACGGGCTTGCTGGGTTTGTCGAGGCCCATAATTTGAGCAATGGAATTCTCAAACATTAGCTGGAGACGCCTTTTCCATCCATCTTCTTCGCCTCCATCTTTCTTTTTTTCTTCCAATTCTCTTGTCCCACGTGATTTCTTCGGGATGACATCAGCCCCTGTCGGCGCGTCCACTATGTCATACTCATCCTTTCCTCTTCAGAGCGATCTCTCTCGATGAAATCCACGTGACACCAAAACATTAAAATCATACCAAAACCAACAAACAACATAACTAAGACATTAATAACAACCACCAAAAACAACAAAGATTAAAACAAGAACACAATTTGTTTCAAAGACATTTGCCAAAATAATAAAGAAAAATGGAGTCATATCGGTAGAAGGGTGGATCATAATACTGTTCCTGTTGATTAAACAGGCGGTGGCCTTACAGTATAACAGAGGGACATCAGGAGTTCCAACTAGTTTCGCCATTTATTCC